>CALNHX010001319.1:0-235377 GCA_940337035.1 Agriotes lineatus | reverse complement strand
ATTTTCTACTAATACATTAAAACTCGCTTTTGACATTCGGTAACATGACTTTGCTCATGTTGGGAGAGTTTTCTTGCTGCTGTAAAATAAAGGTATTGCACTCTTTATTATTTTTGATGTAGGTATAGGGGACTTCCTTTTCCGATTCTTATCCTTATTTCGTATGTATCAGTAAGCTTTCTTTCTTTCTTTCTTTCTTCAGCATTCTTTTTACCAGTTCAGCACTAATTGCTATTCATGGTAGTGTTCAATAAAGTTTGTCACTATATACCGCACTATAGAGGACCAATAGGCCTCCATCACTAGTTTTTATTGTTGCACTGGTTTATATTTACACTTATGTTTATGGAGTACTATTTACACAAAAGTTTTTATTTGTTCGGTATGGTGGATTTCCATTATTCGCTATCGCTGGATAAGAGATCCCTGGGTAGCCTTCTTTTTAGCCTGGTATGTATTGATCTAGTACCTAGCTGATAAAATACTGCGCCAGTGCAGTTGTCAATGTTGTTATAAAAGGTTTTTGAGGTTTTGGTAATGAATTCCTGTATGGTGGAGATGCCTGTTTCTCTGTGCAACTGGGAGTTTCTGACATACCATTCTGCATTGGTTATGGTGCGCAGCACTTTGTTTTGTAAGACTTGCAGCTTGTTTATGTTGGTTTTGGATGTAGAACTCCAGATGCTGCAACCATAGGTGAGTATCGGTCGAATTATGGTTGTGTAAAGTAATGTTCCACATTTGATTTTAAGTGTAGACTTTTTGTTGAGAATGGGGTATAACATTCCTAGTCTCGCGTAGGATTGTGACAGCTTTTGGTTAATGTGGTAGCTCCAGTTTAGTTTACGATCCAAATAAATTCCAAGGTATCGGATGGCTCTATCTTTAGGGTTCCATTCAATTGGTATGTTATTAATCCTTATTCTTGCTGGGTCTACTGGTCTACGGAGGGTAAAAATCTTGGATTCGCATTTATTGGGGTTTATTTTTATGCACCACTTTTTAAACCAATTATTTAGTTGATCCACACCTTCTTGTAGTTTATGTGCTCCTCGGTGAATATCACTATCCTGCGTAATAATGGCCGTATCATCGGCGTACAAGGCTAGGTGTACTTTAGGTATGGTTGGGATGTCGGACATAAATATATTGAAAAGAATTGGACCCAATATAGATCCCTGTGGAACACCCGCGTGAGCTTGTTTGATTGTTGAGGTGAATGAACCTATTCTCACCTGGAATGTTCGGTTGGTTAGAAATGATTGAATAGTTTGGTAAAGGTATGTTGGAATTTGCATCCTTAGCATTTTGTAGAGTAGTCCATTGATCCAGACGCGATCAAAAGCTTGAGCTACATCGACGAATGTGATGAGTGTATGTGTCTTGTTTTCAAACCCTCGTTCGATTATTTCTGTGAGTCTTAATATTTGGTGGTTGGTTGAGTGAGCCCTTTTAAAACCAAACTGTGATGGGGGTATTAAATTCTTGTCTTCTATAAATTTGGTTAGGCGGTGGTGAATAATTCGTTCCAGCAGTTTGGAAAGAGTTGAAAGTAGACTTATCGGTCGGTATGCGGTCGGATCACTGTGTTTTTTTCCGGGTTTGGGAAACATTAGAATAAGAGATTGTCTCCAGGCCTCTGGAAAGTAGCCTACCCTTAAGCATGCGTTAAATATTGCCGTTAGGAAGGATATTGATTTTGCCGGCAGGTTTTTCAGAATTATGTTTGGTACCATGTCATTTCCTGGAGCTTTGTTGATTTTCAGTTTTGTAATATATTGTTTGATTTCCGTAGGTGAAGTTGGGTCTGTGAGAATTATATTGTTATTGGAGTTGTTATTAACTTCTGTGGCGATCTGTTGGGCTTGTTCTATATTATGGTCTATGGTGGTAGTGAAAACTTCTTCTAGGTGGTTGGCAAATAATTCGCTTTTGTCCTTGTCTTCTGAAAATACTTGATCATTCACTCGAAGGGTAGGGATTATTAGTGGTTGATTTAGAATCCTCCTGGTTGCCCTCCAGATGCTGGAATCATCAGGGTTTAAATTTTCTACATATTTATTGTATGATTCAAATCTGTTTGTCCAATTTTTCTTTGATCTCTCTGATTAGTTGATTTAGTCGTACTTTAGTTAGCGGATCACGGGTTCTTTGCCATAATCTTCGTACTCTATGTTTTTCTTTAATTAAATTGAATATGGCTATTGGTGGATGGATATAAGTTGGGGGCCTGCGTTGCCGGTATATGGTAGTGGCGTTATGTACTGCTTGGTTAAGTGTGTGTTTGAAGGTTTCTATTGCATTATTAATATCCATTTGTGAGATGAGATTTGTTGGGCAGGACAACAGATTGTTCATTGATTTTTTGAACTGATCCCAATTTATTGGACCATTTATTAGCCTAAGAATTTTAGGGTAATTTTGGGCAGCGTTGTGAAAGGTCACAATTACCGGTAAGTGATCTGAATCTAGTTCAGTCAGAACTGTTTGGGTAATTGGTGAAGTTAGGTTTTTGTGAAGAGTTATATCTAAAATGTCAGGCATGTGGTCAGCTCTGTAAGGAACGTATGTGTAGTCTGTTGGTGCCGAGATGTGTAATGCAAGTTGGGAGGCGAAATCGTTAAGTTTGATACCGTTAGGGTTGGTTTTTCTGCAGCCCCAGTTTGTATGTTTACAATTTAAATCTCCCAATAGTAGTGTTGGTTCTGGGGTGCTAAAGATGTCTTCTAGTTCTTCACGGATAAGTTGTCTGTTAGGTGATTTGTATCCGCAAACAAGTTTTAGTGTGCTATTATTTTTTAAGCTAATTTTTACTGCGGTAGCTTCTATTTTGTGGGTATTATTAATATCTACTGATGTTATGTGAAGGCTTCGTTTAGCTATTATCGCTGCACCGCCCCATCCAACTGCTGATTCTCTATCTTTTCTGTATATCGTGTATCCTGGGATTGTTAGTTGCTCGTTGTTGACCAGATGCGTTTCCGTTACGCATGCAATATCAGTATTATGCCTTGCGAGAAATGAGATAAAGGTAGACCTTTGTTTTTTTAGGCCGTCGGCATTCCAATTAACTAGTGTTAACTTGTGTATTAAATTTTGTTCATTTGCCGCCATTGAGGAGCATTGGAATTATTGACAGGATAAAATTCTTAATTTGTTCAATGTAAGGAGTTAACATTTGTAGGATGGTCTGAAGGATATTTGACGTTGAACTAGCAGAGTTGGATGTCGATTGATTGTTGTTTGTTTGGTTGGGATTTGTATAGTTGTTGGATAAGATATTGGCATAAGTTGGGTTGGATGTAATATTTCCTGCAATAAGGGCGTTGGGATTAGTAGGGTAGATTTTAGGAGTATGTTGTGTTTGTTGATTGTGAGGAAAAGTATTTCTAGTCAGCTTCTTGATGTATGGGCAGCCTCTGTAGCTGGCCGTGTGATCTGCTCCACAGTTTACGCAACTGGGTTTGATGTCTTTTGTTTTTTGGCACTCTTTGTAGTGGTGATGTTCAGTGCATTTTACGCAACGCGGTGGTAGGCGACAGTAGTTTTTAGTGTGGCCTACGCGTTGGCAATTTGTGCATTGTGGTGTTTCGCTGTTTTTTCTTCGTGGTTCCACGGTCACTACGCAGTGTAGAAGTTTGTTTAGGCTAAAGAGCTCCTTGGCCTTATCAGTTTTTGATAGCTCGATTGCCACTAGCGGCATGGGCACTTTTTTGCTATTTAGCAATCTAGTTGTTTTAATTACTGGGTATTGTAATTGTTGTAGTTCTGAAGAGATTTCTTCATCAGAGATTGAAATAGGTACATTTCTTATAATTGCTGAGATATTGGCGTTTTCCGCGGAATGATAAGTGTAATAGTTCACCTTTTTGTCCTCGTAATATTTGGTTAAGGCTCTATAATCATCAGAGCTGTTTAAATTGATTTTTAATTGAGTTCCTCTGTATGATGTGGTAAAGTTTTCATTTTTAATTACTGCTTTGATGTCTTTGATTATGTTTTGATGGTGGGTGCCGTTAAGTAGGAATATCGGTGGGATTTTTGGTTTGACTGGTTCTTCGGTTGTGTGAGAAGCTTTATTTGTGGAATTCTGGTTGAGTGTTGTTTCAGATTGCAATGTATAGAATTTGTTTTGGGTTATAAGTGTATCGTTGTTAAACATGTAACGTTTGTTAACGTCATTGTCGTCATCTGGGGTTGTCAGTCCGCGTTTTTTTGTGTTTATGTTGGTAGTTTCTGTATCCATTGGACTGGGAGTAGCATTTGCTCCTTGAATAATTAAGATTGGATTTTTAAGCGGGGAGGGTTTTGGATCTCCCATATATTAATATTAGTTGTAGCACAGGCTTTGTTTGAAATATACAGGGTTAAGTTTTAAATATCACTCTTGCAGACAAAAAGGGGGCCGCCGCTATCCGTGCGATAGCGGCGGTGAACGCTGACCTTTCCGCTAAAGCAGTTATTGCAATGCTACAGGTTAATTATTATTGTTATTTATGTTTATTAGTAAGGAATGTCATCCAAGATTAAGACTCACAGTTTAATGCTAAGTCCGTAAGCAAATCTTATCGCCTGGTGCACGAACGGTCACTGATAACGGTCGTCCGCATACGCGTCCGTCTCGTACCACAGTTCAACTCGCACTCGTATCAGTAAGCTAGAACCACGTCATCATTAACGTCACTCGAAAACATTTTGCACCAGACTGAGAACAAATTGCTCTGATGTACATAACACAAGTTGCCGTCGCGATCGCATCGTAGGTATGTCGTAGTTGCATCGTAATCGAATCGCAGTCGCGTCGGGCCAGTGGACGGAGAGCCTAAGATCACATGGTTGCCAAAGCCAAATTGAGAATTGCAGCAAAGTTGGCACTAGATTTTTGTCACTTGAAATCAAATCGAGTTTTCTGGTTTATAACCACAGGCTTTAGTGCTGAACTTCACTACCGACTGTGTTATTATGAGAAAATATTTGAGAACAATATGTTAGACCTTTTAAATG
This sequence comes from Agriotes lineatus, assembly GCA_940337035.1. Taxonomy (NCBI): domain Eukaryota; kingdom Metazoa; phylum Arthropoda; class Insecta; order Coleoptera; family Elateridae; genus Agriotes; species Agriotes lineatus. The sequence goes on along the minus strand of CALNHX010001319.1, from coordinate 230,373 downwards.
TTCTAAGAAAAAATAATAGATGTTGGAGGAAATGGATGGTATAACAATATAAACTATAAAGTGAGTCTCTGTAAATTCCATTAGAGTAAATGTATGCTTTCTGTTGCATTTTACTTTGAATGCGAGTAAATTGTAAAATATTTCTGAAGTATACTTTGTTAAATGGGCCACCTGTGTGGTTGAGTGGATTAAAAATCTGCTTAGCAACCCGGTGGACATGGGTTCAAATCTGGTTATAGCCGAGAATTTTTTCGGAGCGGAAATGTATTTGAATTTATTAGTTAAGTTAGTTTTAATTTAGGTTTAGAATGGTTGAATGTGTGGTATGTTTGGATGCGGGGGAGCGTAGCGTAAGTCGCGAGCGGCTCACTACCACTGTTGCACTTTCCGCAATGTATGAATGGTCCTTGACGCCGAAAGGTAAAAGAAGCTACAGATAATGAACTTTGTTACAAAAATTAAATGTTTTGAGACAATTCCGAATTCTACTATTTTCCCATTTATGAAATGTAAGCTCATACGTTGGTATGTATGTATTGTCGGTAACCTCATTTACCTTGCGGTGTAGAGGCTGGTGCTTTATATGCTTGCGTCTGGCGGTACAATACTTAACTTGCCCCGGATTCGGGTTACAAGGTTGAAGCGCGGTTTTTGTACTTGCGCAGCTACCATTGTGTGTAGTATGTGTCTTGGTGTTAGTACTCTTTGTAAAATTTCATTCTTATCAAAACAACTAGCGACACTGTTTCGTCCGCCGCATGACGGCAGAGTCCGACAAATATAAAGATTTCTATTTTGCCACCTCGCTTTGTTACTATAGATTTAGAACCTACAATTGTAGGCAGAACTAGCCTCCGCACACTGGCGAATAAATAAAACTCGAAAACTTGCACAAATAATAAACTTTAATGTTCGAAATCGATTCAAAACTGGGAGCCAATATTACAAACAAACTTTCGGCTTGGGTTCCCTACTAAATCACAACAATTGACCACCTGGATCTCCATAGCAACAAGTTAACAATTGTTTTAAGTAAGTTTTTACAATCTTTGTTCCTTAACTACTAAATTGTTTTATTAAATGTCATTCCGGAACACTCTAACCGCACTTTGGTTGCATTTTTTCACTTTTAGTTAATAAACACTGATTCACAAGTTATTAGCACTTTATGTAGTCTTTCTTGAATTTTCAGGTTGCTTTCTTGTGCCTTCTTACACTGCTTATTAACCCTTTAGGTACGTTATCGATTGCTGGCATTATGATACGAATACAGATGGCTGCATAGAACTTCTACACTTAAGCGAATTCATTATCATATCTTGAAGTTACACAATTAAACTGTCAGTCATCACAGAAGTCATCAAAGAACACAAAAATATTATCAGCAATAGGGGCATTGAATCAAACCCAACTAATGACAGTAACACATGAATTATACACATAAGCCATGAAAGCTCAAGTGTCAGCAACATGAGACGTGCAGGACAATTGCCTAACAAAAAAATAAACATTTAAAAATGAACTTCCAAGTATTTTAATCACAAAATGCTTATAGCTCGAGGTGCAGCTCAGGATCGCCACCTGTGTGTCTCGCACTGTAGGTACATGTGGGCCTAACGTCCAAAGGACGGGAAGCGAAGTAAGTTTTGAGTACATACGTATTTCAGCAATTTTGAAAAGATTAATCACTCGCTCTTTTACCGTTATAAACTGATTGATTAAAAGGAGTAATTTAACACGCTTCAGTAGGATATTCTAAGGCCTTAGCAAGAACTGAGTATATTTGCGGCAACTGCCTTTGTCGATAAAAACGCTGAGGAATGCATGTACTTACAGTTTGATTTGACGCTTTGTACAGCGATCGTATGTCGCATCTTGACAAATAGGGCTTCTAAGTAGGATTTGGCTGCTTCATTTCGTAAAGCCCGAATGACGCCAACGAGTAAAGAGAGCTGTTAACTGTGGTAAAAAGCTAACTCTTACCTTCTGGAAATCCTAGCCAGCTCCCACGTAAAAGCAAAAAAAAACGGGAGGCACAGTTATTCCCTGAATAACTGCAGGATAAACTCAAGGAAGCCGCATGAAAACCGGCCTAATTATTGAAATTAGTATGAACATTTTAACTAGAAGAGGCGTTCTTACCAAAGCTGCTTACGGCCGTTTGTGGAGAAAAAAACGCCGCTAGCGGTTTTCATTTGTTTAAACAAGAGCAGCCTTGGCCTGCTCCGTTAATTTCAAATCCCGCGAAGGGGATCCATGAAAAATCAATAATCGAGAAACTCGACTGCCTATCAGCGAGCTTACTCGTGAAAGAAAGCGAACGCGCTTCGGCCAGTTATGCCTTGCAGGAGCATTATCTCTAATGTCTGGCGCTTTACACGATAAAGCTGAATCCTTTCTCACATTACTTATAATATAAGGACGTCCGAAAGAAGATGCGAATTGCTAGAACGCGCTATTGAAACGGGGCGTTACAGTGTTCAGTAATATTAATGATCTTGTACTAGGTACAAATTGGAGTAGGATATTTTTTCTAAATTGTGCAGTATAAACCCAAATCAATCGGATATTACGTTACTTTTTCTTCTATATTTTAAGAGAATCTACCATCATGTTACTTCGCTGTTGTCAGTCTCTATTGTTACATTCATGCAGAAAGAAATTATTACCAATTGTTATGAAATACATCAAGACACTTTAAAGGACTAAAGATTCAACAGGTAGTACTTAATATATTATTCACTTAAAAAAATATATAAAAAATTATATTACAAATCAACATAATCAAAACCAGTAAAGATTGTTTGCAACCTACATTTAAATCTAACCTTAATCAGCAAGGGAGTGAAGATGACAGGTAAAACATTCATTTTATGAAATAATACAAATTTTTCGAAAAATTAGGATTTCAACTATTTTTATGGTTCTGAGCAACTGTTTCTAATAACTTTCTTGTTAAAACTAGGCCTACTACAATTTTTAAATTTTTCGTGCTTATTTTTGATCGCAGTAGGCTACTGGTTTGCGTTAAAATTATTTAAAGATTACAAAAATAACTTTTTTAAAGGGTAGTATAATTTAAAATTCAGAAAATCAATAAGATACAGGGGTGTGAAGGTGGAAAGTGAAACACACTGTACCTATGTAAGTCAGCATCTTGCTCTTTATAAACTCCAATGCCGTTTTTGTAATCAACCAAATAGAATTTTGATGGTCGTTTCAATTCTCTATATTAATTTCTACAATTTAACTTCCTATCTAATTCTTACGCAGTAGCAGCAGAGATATTTTCTATTACATAACTTAAATTGAATATTTTATTTGAATACAATATAAACGGTAAACAATTACAACTATACTACTTGTGAAAAAACACATTTCAATTTTGCAAAATCTACAATTCGTGTGCAACGCATAACTGTTTTATATGGGTTTCTAAAATATGTCTAATATTATTTAGGATTGATCTTCACACTCGTCTTCAATTTATCATGAATCTTCACAATATGTTCTTGTAAATAACGGTTATGTTTGGTAGTAAAGTCGCACCGACTACACTTAAAAGGCTTTTCCGTTACATGAGTTGTCATATGCTGTGTTAAGTACCTTTTCTGCACGAATTTCGAGTTACAAACGTCACAAGAAAATAGCTTCTCTTTGTTATGAACATTCATATGACGTTTTAAACCAGGTTTATATTTTGTCATGAAATCACATTGGTTGCATTCAAAAGGCTTTTGTATGGTATGAATTACCATGTGCGTTCTTAAGTCACGTTTTGTAATGTACCTGTTATTACAAATGTTGCATATAAAACGCCTCTCTCCCGTATGAATCTCTATATGATTTTGCAAACTTATTTTATGATTTGTGGTAAAATCACATTTACGGCAATTAAAAAGCTTTTGTATGGAGTGAATTACCATGTGTTTTTTTAAGTTGCTTTTATGAATGCATTTGTAGTTGCAGATGTCGCACATAAAACGCCCCTCCTCTGTGTGGATCTTCCTATGAACTTCTACACTGGCTTTGTATTTTGTCTTAAAATTACATAAAGTGCACCTAAAAGGCTTATGCACTGAGTGAGTTGCCATGTGTATTTTTAAAGTGCCTTTCAGGGTGCATCTGTAGTTGCAGATGTTGCATATAAATGGCTTCTCTCCTGTGTGAATTTTCATATGACGTTTTAAATTACTCTTATCTTTGCTTTTGTGGTCACAAGAACTACATAAAAATGATTTTCCTTTTAAGACGATCCCACTGTTTCTTTGTGAGATATTTGTGATTTTAGATTTATTTGAGGGAGTCTTTGTATGACTTCTAGATTTTCCTAACTGTATTTTAATTGCTGTATTTAAATAAGCAACAGCTGGTCTGTTGGCAACATTCGTCATGGAATCTTTTCGAATTATAGATTTCTGATTATTAGAAGTCGTTATTGTGTTTTCAGTAGTCTTATGCACTTTATCTACCTTTCCATATTTTTTTTTAATCTGCGATGACCCATTTTTATTATCAGTAATAATATGACGATAATCATTTTTTGTGCAATGATTTCTTACATGTACACAAAAGTGCAGTTTAAATTTAGTAACAAAGGCACACATACGGCATTTATAAATAGTCTTAATTTTAATGGCACTGCGTTTGCCATGAAATTGTTTCCCAGCTGCTTTCTTTTTACTTGATTTATTGCTAGTATAGTGTAACTGAGTTTTACCTGTAGTACTTGGTAAATGTGGTTTTGAAGTACATTGTTTACTTATACTCTGTAGAATAGAATTGTCTTCCACATTTTCTTGTTTAATCACAACGTCTGCGAAATACTTCGGATTAATTTCATCGGCTTCAACAATCTCTGTGAGATCTAATGTAGCAATATTAGAGTGTAGTTGTTGTAAATGTTTCTGGAGTTGCAGTTCAGACTTTTGGCACAACATTTTAAATTCGTACGATGAATTAATGGCACGAAAGCAAGAGCTGCAGACTATTGCATTTGGAGTAACAGTTAAATTCTAGAAATAAAACATGGACAGGAAATTAGTAGCTTCCTTTATAGTAAATTAATAGGATATACTCACTAGCTCTGGAACACAGTTATTAAGTTTTTGTCCAAGTGAAGGGTTAATGTTCGGTTCTTCCTCCAAACTATAATGTAAGGATTCATTTTTAACCTGCTTGAAGCAAGTTCTACAAATGCGATATGTTTCCAAGGAATTCTTAACCATAGCGACTCAAGGCACTAAATTTATTCTTAAACAAACAAACGATAATATGTTATGGCATTTAGGTTAAGTTAAGGGCGGATAAATAGAGGACCATAGACATAGATACAGTACAGAAATAATAACATTACGAACCTACTATCTCATTCATCTTTAGGAGATGATTTGTAGCGCCACCTGTAGTTGCTGCACATCAATCAAGCCCAATCGATAATAATTAATATTGTATAGGTCTCTGTAAAATAGTCGCGAAACTAATTGTGGGTGATTTTAAATGTTTATTATTTTAAATATTGGATGAAAATACTTTATTTCAAATTGTTAATGTTATTTACATATTAGTTTAACAAAACATGTGTTTGTTACAACAAAATGCAATAACACTAAAAATTTAAAATAAAAACCTAAACATTTAATAGGTACATAATACAGAATTCAATGATAAATATAGAAACTTATAGTTATTTATTATTGATAATTGTTGCAATTGATAAATTTATACAAAGCAGTAAGGTATTAAAAGGAGTTTCGAAAAAAATTATGTACCTAGTAATCAATAGCGAAGTTCATCGAGTTAATGTTATTACCAATCTAAAACGTTATTTTGTTAATTACTATACAACATATTTGTTTCGTAAATATGTATAACCCTCATTGCTATCGCTGTTAATTATAATCAAAGTTCTAAATGTAATAATAATAAGAATAATAATTGTCTTTATTTTTGTATATAAATAGAATCATATCATATTTAGTATATAACAAAAACAAAATATCAAAATATACAAAAAGGGCGCAGTTCAGCTTTGACAAATAAATTGTCAGCTTGTTCTTCCACTTAACCCACTTGATCTCTACCTAATCATCTGAACTAATGAAATGTGCAAGCACAAAAAATACAAAAAAAACAACACAAATTTAAAATAAAAAATTGCGCTATAATGACAAAACTTCTTTTAGCCGGAGCCGAAACTGAGACAGTGGCAAACCCTTAAACTGTTGATGCAATCCATTGTAAGACTTTGCAATAACGCAAGAAAAAGACCGCCTGCCAAATTCACTGTTAATGAAAGGCGCACTTATTTTTCCACGAAATCTTAAGTTTAAATTGTGTACGTCAGTACGGTATGTTATTTTATTGTACAGATATGATGGGCTCTGTGTAGTTATAATTTTGTGATATAGACACGATGAATGCAATTTTCGTCTATTATACATATTAAGCCAAGAAACATATTTTAACTTGTGAGAAATCCTCTCATATTTCCTAATACCGAAAAACAAACGCAAACATGAATTTTGGAGTTTTTGAATCCTTAGAATATCACGACCATCTAAACAGGGCCCATACACCACATCACAATAATCAAATTTGGCAAAACAATGGAATTACAGAGAATAGCCTTGATTTGGCGCAGGGCCCCCGCAAGGGTTATCGTCGCCCGCGTGCTGGAAATATTTTGGCGCCCTTTGAATATACAAGGTGTTATGGAAATGAGTGCAAATATTTTAACCCGTAATAGAACTCGCTAAACTGGACAACTTCTCCATTTATCACTTTTTCGAAAACGCCCTCAACACTGAGTTAAAATTCAAAACAGTTTTACTCTAAAAATGCATACCCGTCTATGGAATACTATTTTAATTTAAACGCACAGAACACAAAAAACATTTCTTTGACATGCAAACCAACAAAAACTGCATAGTTACTGATAAAACCTTTAGTTCACATATGGTCAGCAACGTACCTTATAAATTGAGGTACGTAAGTTATTGACCGCATGTTTTTTGTGCAAGAACTTTGCAGTTTTATAATACACCTTGTTTCATTCACCTTTAACGTAGATTTGCTTACCAAGCGGTTCGTCAAATTTAGGGGAGATAAATGATTGAAAAAATATGCGATTAAATGAAAAACGATAAATAAAAAAATTGTCAATTTGGTGAGCTCAATCATTGGTTAAAATATTTGCACTCATTTCCATAACACCCTGTATGTAGTACTTATATAAATAATATTTTGAAGCATAAAAAGTTTAAGCTGTTACATATGTTTTTTTAAATTTCCTGGTTTGCTGTAATATTCTTGTAGTTGTTTAAACATTTTAGCGAAATGCGAAAAGACATTTTATTCTAATTTTGTAATGAAACAACACAGATTTTAAAACCTAAAATTTTATTATTCTTTAAATTTGTTACAAAGGAAAAAACCAAAACCAAACAATAAACAAATAAAACACTCAATCGTCCAAAAATTAAATAGGTTTTTTCTGGAGTTGGCTGCTGCAAATTCTTTAATAATATTGCCAAAATGAATTTTATGGAGGATCTCTAGCTCTATAGCTAAGATTGCCAAACCAGATAATCTTTCTTGTAACATGGTGACCTCAAATACTTTTTTTATTTTAAGAAGGATCTCTCACCAGAAGCTACAGACACAGGTAAAGTAAGCAGGATTCTTAATGTAATGGTAATATTTGGTAGCGATGAAGTTAGATTGTTTTCAAATATATATTGTAGAAGTCGAGGGGGTTTGATGCTTCAGGTAATGAAAACAACCTTAGGGGTTTTATCTCGTTAAATAAATCATTTTCTTGTACGTCAGCCTTCTTCCTTTTCTGATTAGTTAGCTTTTGTTGTAGAGCACGACAGCTTTTTAAAAGATCCTCTTCATTTAGTTTAATAATATCACTAAAAAAACCAAAAACGTTATCATAATCAGATATCATTTCAAATCTACTATTTAAAGAACTTAGTGTTTGATCAATAATTTAAAAAAAATAAATTTATTTTAAACGCGGTTTTTGGATCTTGAGGTGTCTCATTCCTCTGTTCATAATCGAACAATTTTGGTTTATACTTTTGTCTAACAGTATTTAACGGAGGAAAACCTTGCTCTATCTCAAGAGCGGCTGCTAGTTTTCCAGCTTGAGCAAGTTATTCCTCGAAAACATTATCATCTCTATAATTTTTATTCAGGGTATTGCATATTGCACACAGAATTAACTAACCTATCGATTTTATTATATTTAATAATTAAAGCTAAAGGAATAGCTATTTGATTTCAAAAATATAATGTTTTCTGTCACAATAGGAATAGGTCATTATATCAACGAACATAAACTTCAATAAAATTATTGCTATATTATGAATTGAGATAAAAAAAATTATTTCTTTAGTGCTTTGTTCATTGGAATTGTTTGAAATTGTTGAAAAATTAAAAATTCAAATTGAATACAAATCTCCGGTTTGGCGCACCTTTAGAGTGGCGCCCGCGTGCGGTGCACGCGTTGCACGCGCGGTTGCGGGGGCCCTGATTTGGCGATTCAGACCATGCCGATGCTGGAAAATTACTTTAAGTGAACAGTAAGCTCTTTGCAAACATTTTGATATAATATGTTCTTTAAAGCGCAAAGTGTGATCGAACACTAATCCCAAATTTTTTGCTGAATCAACAATGCGCAGTGCACTATCTCCGATCTTAATATTTATAAGCGGAATAGCCCTCAATCTATCATTTTTCCTGCCAAAGATTATTACACAGGATTTATTAGCATTTAGTTTCAAAGCATGCTTTTCCGAAATTGCATTTAACTTTTCTAAATCAACATTTATTGCATGACATGATTCAATAGTCTCTTCCATTTTAAACGATTTATAAATCTGCGAATCGTCAGCATAGAAATGGGAACGACAAAACTGCAATACTGACGGAAATAAAGAAATATAGAGAGTAAACAAGGTAGGTATATTAAATGTAAATCAAAATTTCACGATTATTAATGATGTGAAATGTTACAAGACAACAAAAGATCCTAATAGTTATTTATGGTACAAGTGTGTTATATTACAAATAATCCATGAGAGAAAAGTTGAGCTCTCAAGGCGTGCCAAAAATTGTTTTTATACAATAATAACTCAAAAACACAAAAAAAACACAAATTTTGTAATGACGGTTGTGAAGTTAGGACAAATTAATTGAGAGTGAGCTAATCGTTATTTATAATACAAGTGCATAAAGCTAGTCTTTAGTCATGTGTAGGACAGAGTTAAAATGCGAGCGTGGCAAGTCTTTTATGCCTCGCGAATGACTAAAAATGCTTTAAGCATTGTGTATTGTACCATATTTTATTTATGTAGAAAATATAAAACACATGGTAATTATAAAAAAAAACTTTAAATAGCAATAGTAGAGTACCTAGAGGGGTTCTGGCTCACATTTGACCTTGAACTTTTTTCAAGGTCACGGGCCTAGCCGAGGTCAAGGTCATTGGCCTAGTCGGGGTCATTGACCTCGGCCACTTCCGAGAATTTTTTCTAGGTCACGGATCTAGCCTAGGTCAAGGTCGGAGTCATTGGCCTAGTCGGGGTCATTGACCTCGGCCACTTCCGGGAATTTTTTGGGTTAAAAGTGTAGTTTTTGAAATTTTCCCACGCTCGAGCGTCTGGGATGCAGACATGTCTATTCATGCAGGATGTTATCAGTAAATCAGAAGCTATTGTTTTTCTCAGGCTCGACCGGATGTGAGTCATCGTCTGAGTACGCAGACATGTCTATTCTTGCAGGATGTTGTTGAACAATGACATCCATTGTTTTAAAATCAGCACGATAATTGGACAATGAAGCTATTGTTGTCTGGAGGAATTTTTGCTGACAGCCACTATAATATAGGTAAGAAAGAGGGGTTGGGCTGCTATTCAACTACCCTGTTTCAACTACCTGTTTGAGAAAATGTGCAAGGTTGCTAAAAAATAAACCGAATTAATTGTGGTCTAATAGTATATATCGAATTATTTCCAGCTAAAAAGATGCAATATAAAAATCCAAACCATTTTAAATAACTTGTTAGGTTTTTGTTTTATTACGCTTTCGACGAGATGTATGTCTGGATATTTAACTCGAATAGGCCGATTGGAAGCATCTTTTAGTAGATAGGTAATGTGTTCGATCCCACTGGAGGACTGTTTAAGCGGTAGACAGTATATAACATAATACAAAAGTGTTGCGGTCTTAGAGACATTGGGAAATCTGCAACATTGTTTGTAGCAAAGTAAATATTACGTGTTTTTTCCAGTACTTTATTAAATACACAGTCTCGAAAATTGAGCCGATAGTTATATATTTTACTTTTGCTGTTGGATTTATGTACAGCACCCCCTCGCTTTAGAAATAAGCAAGTTCCTAAAGAAATATTATGATGCTGTAGAGATTTACACGTTACAGGTGTGTATAAAAATTACGTATTTATTAAATATTACTGTTAACAAAGCTGTTAAACGTATGATACAGGCAGTTATTAATTAGAGTGGTGGTTTAATTTTATCATTGGAATTTCGGTTTCTTACAACGGTATTTGTAAATCATTCGTAAGTAGTCCACCGATACACATTTATTTACGTTATGCATGTGCAGACTTGCTTGTTATGCAAGGTCGTTGACTTATCGTATGCAGTGTAGGAAATTTTATCATATGACTTTGTCAGCACGCCATAAAAGTTGGTTTTTGTAGTATAAGACATCCGCAAGCTAATTCGGTAAAGAGGTGGAAAAATACTTAAAGAAAATATTAGCAGATAATACATTTGAAAAATCTGCACGACTAATACTCAACATTATTACAATTACATGCTAAAGACTGCAGACAAAAAGTAAGATGTCTTAATCTGATTTTAATAGTCGATTAGAGTTGAATAACTAAGGTTATTACAATGCTAAAGACTGCGCAAAATGTAAGATTAAAATCAAAAATTTTAAAATAAAACCCAGAGAATAAGAATTAAATAAAACCAAATAAAAAGCTATTAGATCACTGCAATCACTACAATAATAAGGATGCTATACTCAATGGTGAGAGACAGTATAATTTTGAACTTATCTAGATTGGTTACAAATCAGATGTATAAGAGAAAATCTCAAACTTGTTTAAAAACATTTTGTAACTAAACAATCACATTTAAAATTGTGTAAATAAAGCTAAAATAAGAAGGAGACGCAGACTATAGAAAATACGTGTCAATACTTGTGGATGTGAGCGTCTAGGGAATGTGCAAGGTTGCTAAAAATAAACCGGATGTGAGTCATTGTCTGTAAATGCCAAACTTGTCAGAACCTGCCTGCCTGTCTGCTGCCCAATTAAACGAAGCCATTGTTTGAGAAATGTGCAAGGTTGCAAAAATAAACCGGTTGTCTGGAGTTTCTGCACAGGTCAGCGCGGGAGTCTGCGCGATGGTTTGGCGGGAAATTCAAAATTCTGCGTAGGTTTTGGCGGTAAATTTAAATTACACTCAGGTTTTGACGGTAAATTTAAATTATGATCAGGGTTTTGGCGGGAAATTTAAATTCTGCGTGTTGTCTGGGGTTTCTGCACTGGTCAGCGTGAGCGTCTGCGCGAGGGTGTTTATGCGCAGGTCTGCGCGAGGGTTTGGCGGTAAAATCAAATTCTGTGCAGGTTTGGCGGGAAATTTAAATTCTGCGTAGGTTTTGGCGGGAAATTCAAATTATGCTCAGGTCTTACAGGTAAACAGATAGGTAGACAGGCAAACAGTCAGACAGGCAGTATGGTTTATGTCTTAATCTGATTTTAATAGTCGATTAGCGTCGAATAACTAAGGTTATTACAGTGCTAACGACTGTGCCCAAAAATTTTAAAATAAAACCCAGAGAATAAGAATTAAATTAAATAAATCCGAGTAAAAGCTATTAGATCACTGCAATACTCTAATTAATAAGGATGGTGAGGGACAGTATAATTTTGAACTTATCTAGATTGGTTAAAAATCAGATGTATAAGAGAAAATCTCAAACAAAAACATTTTGTCAGACCTGTCCAGACCGGCTGATGTGAGTCATCGTCTGGGAATGTGCAAGGTGCTAAAAATAAACCGGTTGTTTGAGGTTTCTGCGTAGGTCTGCGCGAGGGCGGTAAATTCAAATTCTACACATAATTTTTGGTGGGAAATTCAAAATAAAACCAGTGTTTTTGACGGGAAAATCTGGGAATGTACAAGGTTACTAAAATGTATGGGGTCTTTACACCAGATGTAGTTAATGACCTCCATTATCAGTGTCTATAAATTTGGTAGACCGACAGGCAGGCAGACCGACAGGCAGGCAGACCGACAGACAGACAGACAGACAGACAGACAGACAGGCAGACAGGCAGACAGACAGACAGACAGACAGACAGACAGACAGACAGACAGGTAGGCAGACAGACAGACAGACAGGCAGACAGACAGACAGACAGACAGCTAGACAGGTAGACAGCTGTTCCTGTAACGGTTTTATGGGCACGACTGTGTAATAAAACGACAATTGTAAATATAATTGTATTTTATTTGTCTAATGTACATGTATAAAATTATTACAAATATATGTTATACACTAGTTAATTATTGTGGTAGATGTGTTGTTGTCATCTCTGTCTGGAGGATCTCCTCGTGCTATTTCCGAACTGGATTTATTCAATTATCCCTGCCTCTTTTAACTGTTCTATTATACTAACAATTTCATTTCTATGATTTGTATGGCCAGATGCTTGAGAGGCATACAGCAACTTTAATCGATCAACTAATTCGTTCGGATCATCCCAGTAAACATAATCCAACGGTTTATTGCTAACTTGTTTATACATTTGCTGCATACCTTTACCAGTAAGCTTTGTAGTCCTTAACGATATCGATGATGGCGAGGGTGATGATGACAGGTTAGATTTTATAAATTTCTTGTATTTCGCTTGGTTGAAACCTACCTTCTGATCATTTTTATCAAAATTTCTATGCGCTGCATTTGTTCTGTTTATGATATCATTATAATTTGCTCTATCTGTCAGCGTTAGAGTTATTTGAGGATCGTTTTTAAATAGTAATTCGTACAAACCAGGCGTACCTTCATAGTGCACATTTTTAACAATTATATCTGATCCCTTTATATCTAGCTCATCTCCACCAAAATAAAATTGGTTTTTATCAAAATCATATCTAATTCCATACCTCCCTAGATTTGGTCTTTCTATAAGATAATTGCTTACATATTTCCTAGGAAGTTCGTCATACTGTTCTAAGAAAGAACTTATAGCTTGCGGTTGAAATTTGTTTGTTATAGTTGTATTAGGTTCATCTTCGGTGGATTCACACAATACTTCATCAGCCGGTATTGGTGTAAATAATTCTAGTTTTGGAGGATTTGATATATTGATATATTCATCATCGTCATCATCCGCGTCATAATCGTATTTAGTTTTTCTTTTAAGATCATCATCATAATTGTATTTAACTTTCTCTTTCTTTTTCAATTTGAAAGGCTTAAATTGTGATGGAGGATTCTCTTTTGTATTGATTTCTTTTGCAACACTTTGTATTTGTTCGGTAACAGGTTTAAAAAATTTACCGAGGAGCTGTTGTTGCACCAACTTACCCTCCTTAAGAGCTCGAACTTTCTGTCTTATAATATTTTTAATTTTAATAAGTTCTGTTGCTATATTCGTTTTCATTATTGTCACAAGTATGTAAGCGGTAGACAGCCAGACAGACAGACAGACAGACAGACAGACAGACAGTTAGACAGCTAGACAGATAGACAGATAGACAGGTAGACAGCTAGACAGGTAGACAGCTAGACAGGTAGACAGGTAGACAGCTAGACAGGTAGACAGGTAGACAGCTACACAGGTAGACAGCTAGACAGGTAGACAGGTAAACAGCTAGACAGGTAAACAGGTAGACAGCCAGTTAGAGAGACTGACAGATTCAAACTAGTTCACACGTCAACAGCTTTCTATCAAATAATAGATATCAGAACTGTTAGATGTATATATAAGAATCAAACTCATGACGATAGCGAGCACCAAGCTGAGTTCAGTTATTCGCTAGAATTGTATGAAATATGATTGAGGATAATGTTTACCACCACTGTTTTCTTTCATATGTTCGTGCAATGTGCAAGCAATACATTTTCGTCCTTCTTGATCGGTTTCCCCTTTACATTTTGGACACTTATACTTAACTGGTACAGGTATCTCTCTCACACCTATTTCTATTACTGCTCACAATCTGTACAATAAATGGTGTTAAGAATGCCTGCTTGTCCGTCTGCCTGTCTGTCTGTCTGCCTGCCTACCTGCCTGCCTACCTGCCTGCCTGCCTGCCTGCCTGTCTGCCTGCCTGCCTGCGTGCCTGCTCGCCTGTCCGCCTACCTGCCTGCATGCCTGTCTATCTGTCTGTCTGTCTGTCTGTCTGCCTGCCTGTCTGTCTGTCTGTCTGTCTGTCTGTCTGTCTGTCTGCCTACCTGTCTGCCTGTCTGTCTGTCTGTCTGTCTGTCTGTCTGTCTGTCTGTCTGTCTGTCTGTCTGCCTGTCTGCCTGCCTGCCTGCGTGCCTGCTCGCCTGTCCGCCTACCTGCCTGCATGCCTGTCTATCTGTCTGTCTGTCTGTCTGTCTGTCTGCCTACCTGTCTGTCTGTCTGTCTGTCTGTCTGTCTGCTTACCTGTTTGCCTGTCTGTCTGTCTGTCTGTCTGTCTGTCTGTCTGTCTGTCTGTCTGTCTGTCTGTCTGTCTGTCTGTCTGCCTGCCTGCCTACCTGCCTGTCTGTCTGTCTGTCTGTCTGTCTGTCTGTCTGCCTGTCTGTCTGCCTGCCTGTCTGTCTGTCTGCCTACCTGTCTGTCTGTCTGTCTGTCTGCCTACCTGTCTGTCTGTCTGTCTGTCTGCCTACCTGTCTGTCTGTCTGTCTGTCTGTCTGTCTGTCTGTCTGTCTGTCTGCCTACCTACCTGTCTGTCTGTCTGTCTGTCTGTCTGTCTGTCTGTCTGTCTGTCTGTCTGTCTGTCTGCCTGTCTGTCTGTCTGTCTGTCTGTCTGTCTGTCTGTCGGTCTGCCTGCCTGTCGGTCTGCCTGCCTGTCGGTCTACCAAATTTATAGACACTGATAATGGAGGTCATTAACTACATCTGGTGTAAAGACCCCATACATTTTAGTAACCTTGTACATTCCCAGATTTTCCCGTCAAAAACACTGGTTTTATTTTGAATTTCCCACCAAAAATTATGTGTAGAATTTGAATTTACCGCCAAGCATGCGCAGAATTTGAATTTTCCGCCAAACCTGCACAGAATTTGAATTTACCGCCAAGCATGAGCAAAAACCCTCGCGCAGACCTACGCAGAAACCTCAAACAACCGGTTTATTTTTAGCAACCTTGCACATTCCCAGACGATGACTCACATCCGCCGGTCTGGACAGGTCTGACAAAATGTTTTTGTTTGAGATTTTCTCTTATACATCTGATTTTTAACCAATCTAGATAAGTTCAAAATTATACTGTCCCTCACCATCCTTATTAATTAGAGTATTGCAGTGATCTAATAGCTTTTACTCGGATTTATTTAATTTAATTCTTATTCTCTGGGTTTTATTTTAAAATTTTTGGGCACAGTCGTTAGCACTGTAATAACCTTAGTTATTCGACGCTAATCGACTATTAAAATCAGATTAAGACATAAACCATACTGCCTGTCTGACTGTTTGCCTGTCTACCTATCTGTTTACCTGTAAGACCTGAGCATAATTTGAATTTCCCGCCAAAACCTACGCAGAGTTTAAATTTCCCGCCAAACCCTCGCGCAGACCTGCGCATAAACACCCTCGCGCAGACGCTCACGCTGACCTGTGCAGAAACCCCAGACAACACGCAGAATTTAAATTTCCCGCCAAAACCCTGATCATAATTTAAATTTACCGTCAAAACCTGAGTGTAATTTAAATTTACCGCCAAAACCTACGCAGAATTTTGAATTTCCCGCCAAACCATCGCGCAGACTCCCGCGCTGACCTGTGCAGAAACTCCAGACAACCGGTTTATTTTTGCAACCTTGTACATTTCTCAAACAATGGCTTCGTTGTTTAATTGGGCAGCAGACAGGCAGGCAGGTTCTGACAAGTTTGGCATTTACAGACAATGACTCACATCCGGTTTATTTTTAGCAACCTTGCACATTCCCTAGACGCTCACATCCACAAGTATTGACACGTATTTTCTATAGTCTGCGCCTCCTTCTAATTTTAGCTTTATTTACACAATTTTAAATGTGATTGTTTAGTTACAAAATGTTTTAAAACAAGTTTGAGATTTTCTCTTATACATCTGATTTGTAACCAATCTAGATAAGTTCAAAATTATACTGTCTCTCACCATTGAGTATAGCATCCTTATTATTGTAGTGATTGCAGTGATCTAATAGCTTTTTATTTGGTTTTATTTAATTCTTATTCTCTGGGTTTTATTTTAAAATTTTTGATTTTAATCTTACATTTTGCGCACAGTCTTTAGCATTGTAATAACCTTAGTTATTCAACTCTAATCGACTATTAAAATCAGATTAAGACATCTTACTTTTTGTCTGCAGTCTTTAGCATGTAATTGTAATAATGTTGAGTATTAGTCGTGCAGATTTTTCAAATGTATTATCTGCTAATATTTTCTTTAAGTATTTTTCCACCTCTTTACCGAATTAGCTTGCGGATGTCTTATACTACAAAAACCAACTTTTATGGCGTGCTGACAAAGTCATATGATAAAATTTCCTACACTGCATACGATAAGTCAACGACCTTGCATAACAAGCAAGTCTGCACATGCATAACGTAAATAAATGTGTATCGGTGGACTACTTACGAATGATTTACAAATACCGTTGTAAGAAACCGAAATTCCAATGATAAAATTAAACCACCACTCTAATTAATAACTGCCTGTATCATACGTTTAACAGCTTTGTTAACAGTAATATTTAATAAATACGTAATTTTTATACACACCTGTAACGTGTAAATCTCTACAGCATCATAATATTTCTTTAGGAACTTGCTTATTTCTAAAGCGAGGGGGTGCTGTACATAAATCCAACAGCAAAAGTAAAATATATAACTATCGGCTCAATTTTCGAGACTGTGTATTTAATAAAGTACTGGAAAAAACACGTAATATTTACTTTGCTACAAACAATGTTGCAGATTTCCCAATGTCTCTAAGACCGCAACACTTTTGTATTATGTTATATACTGTCTACCGCTTAAACAGTCCTCCAGTGGGATCGAACACATTACCTATCTACTAAAAGATGCTTCCAATCGGCCTATTCGAGTTAAATATCCAGACATACATCTCGTCGAAAGCGTAATAAAACAAAAACCTAACAAGTTATTTAAAATGGTTTGGATTTTTATATTGCATCTTTTTAGCTGGAAATAATTCGATATATACTATTAGACCACAATTAATTCGGTTTATTTTTTAGCAACCTTGCACATTTTCTCAAACAGGTAGTTGAAACAGGGTAGTTGAATAGCAGCCCAACCCCTCTTTCTTACCTATATTATAGTGGCTGTCAGCAAAAATTCCTCCAGACAACAATAGCTTCATTGTCCAATTATCGTGCTGATTTTAAAACAATGGATGTCATTGTTCAACAACATCCTGCAAGAATAGACATGTCTGCGTACTCAGACGATTACTCACATCCGGTCGAGCCTGAGAAAAACAATAGCTTCTGATTTACTGATAACATCCTGCATGAATAGACATGTCTGCATCCCAGACGCTCGAGCGTGGGAAAATTTCAAAAACTACACTTTTAACCCAAAAAATTCCCGGAAGTGGCCGAGGTCAATGACCCCGACTAGGCCAATGACTCCGACCTTGACCTAGGCTAGATCCGTGACCTAGAAAAAATTCTCGGAAGTGGCCGAGGTCAATGACCCCGACTAGGCCAATGACCTTGACCTCGGCTAGGCCCGTGACCTTGAAAAAAGTTCAAGGTCAAATGTGAGCCAGAACCCCTCTAAGTACTCTACTAGCAATCAGTTGTAATTTTACATGGTTATAGTTATTTAGTACTAAACAAGTCGTGTTATGCGGATATTACCCACTAGAGAAAAAGTTTTGACTTTACCCACGAGGCTGTATGCCATGCAGGCTAATTTTCTCCTGTGAGTAATACCTCGTAATATTGAAATGGAATTTAAAATTCAATTGAACGATGCAATATAAGAAACAGAAAGGTTCTAACATAATTTGATTATTATCTGAAATAAAGTGGAGCATTAATATCAAACACCTATTCGAGAAATATCATTCAATATAGTGGGTGTGAAATAAATATGATACAGATTATACATAACAGGTGGCGCAAAAGTAATCACCCTATTACCAACACCACCTATAAACAAAGCCTGCGCACTGAGATCGGGAACTGTCAAGATGGCGGCCATAGAAGGTTGATCAGGCTTCCACTAATGTGTGCTAGCGTCAGTTCGCGGTGATTTCAACTTTAAATTTTAAGTTTCCTGAGCTGTTTCTGATCCGGGCGTTACTTTGAAAACGAATGTTGGTACAACAAATATTCCTAGCAAGAAGCAGTTATTTTTACAAGTCACCAACTTTAATGCGCAAGAAGTTTTTGTGGTCACTCGTTTCTAACCTGCAAAAGCTCGTGGTCATTTGTTGTTGTGTACGCCTTATTTTATTAATCTTATTTGTCTACATACAACATACGTATATTCTCGTTGAAGGTAAGCAATATTTTAATAATCTTATTTATATCTATAATTTAATGTAGATCACAAAGCAGTTGCTTTGTGATGTAGATGCAGGTATGGAAAAACGTGCAGCCAATTTTTCTCCATTAGAAGAAACCCGCCTATTATGCTTGGTCAAAAAATACAAGCATATTGTGGAATGCAAGAAAACGGTCGCAGCTGCAAATATCCAAAATAATGCCATATGGGGGACCATTCACAAGGAATTTTGCGCTAGTGGGGAAATAAGCAAAACGGCTGCTATTCTAAAAAATAAATACAAAAATATCAAGAGGAGCAAACAGAAAATTTGCCGATGAAAAAATGAAAGTTACGGGCACAGGAAGAGGGCCACCAACAAGTGATTTAAAAATGGACGATACTGACATGAAAGTTTTGGAGCTGCTAGGGACCCACATGACTGGGCACGACAGTGACTTCGATGATGATCATATTGGTATGTTATTTACATTTTATTATTAAAAAAAAACTTACAGTTCAAGTTTCAGGATTAACCCCAGCAACAAAACTAAGTGATGTGGCCCCCGTAGTGATTGAAATGGCAAATAATGCCAATGTCATATGTGGGTAAGAAAGCAAATTCCTAATTTAAAAAATGTAACAAGAATGTAACAATTTAATTGTAGAAACTGGACCATCTACCAGCAATTCCGGCAAGGCCGACTGGGCCACATATACACCGGTAAAGTTGCAAACGCCAAAGGCCAAGCAGCTAAATGCCAACATTCGCCCTAGCAGCCAATTGGTCGGCCAGTTATGTTCTTGGGTGGCAACCAAAGATGGTCAGGTTTTGGAAGCCGAACATAAATTGGCCAAGCATAAAATGCGAATGCAGCAGATGCAAGAAAGGCACCAACAACAAATGAGATTTGCCGAAGAGGAATACCTATTGAAAATGGAAATTTTAAAACGGCAATTGTTAAAACATTAAAAAATAAAACAAATTAATTATTTATTCTCTTTTATTACAATGGATATGTTATGTTAAACTAGATGAATAGTTTATAAACTCGAGCAAGAATTACAACTACAGTTTTGAAATTAGACATTTACGTTGTGACCGTAACAAGAGGTTATGCAAGTGTTGCAAAGTGATTTGCTATTAAATTATGTCTAATGATATTCATATTCCCTCCCTTCATTTGAACTCCATTAATTTGAACATCGGCCATTTCCTGCTGCAATACATCTTCAACATTATCTTCAGTTGGTGGAAGTGGTTCTTTTATTGTTGCAAGCAATATTATGAAGAACAGCAGTTGCAACGATGACGGCTTCAACTTTTTCTATATTTAATCGAATCCCTAGAGCCAAAATAGGGAAACTGGGTTTCCACACCCTGAAGCATTGTTCAATAGGATTGCGAGTTCTAATCGGAGCTTCATTAAATAAATTCTCTGCAGGCGCTGATGGATTTGACAAGGGGGTGATCAAATAGGGTTTGATACCGTACCCACTGTCGCCTAACGATAAACTGTCCATAACGCAGAGTTAATAAAAGCATGTCAGTCACAGACAATGCATAATTTCTAAAAACCAATAATCCAACTTTAATTACACAGAGTACTATTGTATTTTTGTATTATACCTTATTCTGTTCGAACCAATATTTAATTGCGTCAGTACTTCGCGTACTGAATTTTTTGTTAGTCAGAATCTAACGAAGAATTCTTCATCTGACCATTTTCGAAGATGATCTGGTCGATCATGAAAAACTCTTGGATTTCTTCTTATTCCTGCTGCTACTACATTTAAAAGTTTCATAAGATCTTCATCATCAGTTAGATTAGCCATTGTAAATTGTAATCAAACTTCGCCGCAACAAATAAGACAAATTTTGAGGTTAGAGCAGGTGGCGTTTCTACTTGAACCAGAGTTAACACGCCAACATCGCCGGATCAACTACACAGCGAGTTAACTCCGGGATTAGCGTTGATCTAGGTTGGTACAACACACAATTTTAGAAATTGCCGAGTTAACTCTGACTACGGGGTGGATCTTCGTTTATAAACCTGGGCCTTAGGGACCATTATTCTTCAGTGTAAAGTCATTATTTATTAGTTAGTAGGTCATTTAACTGCTGTTGAATGAAGATGCGTTTTTGGCCGAAAAGAATCAACGAGCAGTGGTTCACAGAATAACTTTGGAAAACATTGCGGACTGAGACCTTTTCATCGGTCACAAGTGCCCCAAAAATTCCACAATCCCCTAAAAAACATCATAATTAGTTCTACTGCCGATATTTTACTGAACAATTACTGTAAAAATAAAAATGAGGTTCGTAACAAACAGATTGTCACTTCCTCAAAGAGAAGAGTGTAACATCATCCTTATCTTTTTTAATAATTTCCCATTGTGGATCACATAATAAATAATTATCAACCTACCTTCTATTCAAAAATTCATTCTGATGTCAATAATTATGAGAATGCAAACCAAAATCACTCTTCACATTAATTTATTATGACCACCAGCTGTTCGTTGTTTTGACTTTTGACCTTCTGTGGCGGCCATTTTTATTATGTGCACAGGCTTTGTTTATAGGTGGTGTTGCTATTACAGTGACTATATACAAGACAGTGTGGCCATACGATTGTTGGCCGCCATTAACAGGCAAATTTGAGCGTAGAGATATACAGTGCTTTTCGAAATAATCGAACGTTTTTGAGTGGTCATTATTTTGGCGCTAGTTATTTTAACTAGTTGATGTTAGTTACACGTGCAGTGTTATTTTTGGACATTGACATTTCTCATTGGCGTTCGTTCGTAGTGCTTTTAAGGTGTTACATGAAGTTTACAACCGGTTTCAGTTATGCTAGTTTACAATACAGCTAAATGCCGTCTTCCTGTTCCCTGTCTCCAAACCTCCCTGTTCTGTGCTTGGTCTTCTTCCAGGTTCTTCCATGGCTCTCCGAATACCCTCATTCCACGGTTTGCGTGGTCTACCTCTTTTTTCTTAACCGGCGGCGACCATTTAAAGATCTTCATAGGCCACGTCGTCTCCTCCATTCTCCAATTCTGTCCACAACTGATTCTGGTGCCTCCATTCTGCGTCTTATTTCCTCGTTCGTCACTCGATCTCGTCTCGATACCTTTGCGCTTTTTCGTCCATTTGAACTGTGTTTAGTCTTCGTTTCATTTCCGCTGTTACAGTCCATACCTCACTGCCATAACATAGCACCGACTCTACCATTACTTTACCTATTCTTTTTTTGTTTTTGTTAGAGATAGTATTGTCCCATCAAATTGATTTTAAGTACTTTGTACTATTCGAGTTCTGATCTCTTCTGTTCCCAAACCTTTTTCATAGATTGTATTGTAGCACCGAGGTATTTAAACCTTTCTACTTGTCTTACTGCGACATCTCCATTTATTAAGACTTCATATTGTGCTTTCGAGTTGACTACTAAATACTCCGTTTCCTCTAAACTTATGCTAAGGCCCCATTTATCGTAGCACCGATGTAATCTCTTTATCATATATTCCAAGTCGAACGCATCTTGTGCTATTACAACAATAGCATAATTATAAATTGTCACATAAATACTCTGCAGAATATTAGTTTTTCAGGGCAATAGATGATAAAATTTGACCCGCTTGTGACGCTAATGAATTATTTGACACTGACAATTTACAATTGTCAGATTTGAAAGGTTTTATTTTCTTCCATAACCAAATGAACAGGTTCTACCAACCTCTTTGAGAACAACTTAAAAGTAACTAAATATTTTGCCTGTTAATGGCGGATATTCGCGTCGACCAATAGCGGCGAAGACATCCCTATGGCCACACTGTCTTGTATATAGCCACTGTACACCCAATTAAGATCACTATATCAATAAGGTGCCGCCATTAGTGATTTTTTATATCTATCCTTGTCGCACAATTTTCTCCAACTGGGGATAAAAACACATAACCTAACAGATTTCTCACTTTACAAGTGCCATTACACCAAAAAGAAAATCCCCAAAAACTAGTGTCTTCCCTATTGCACTTGGGAAATTTGTATTTGTTATCCTTATAGTAGGAGAGCTGGTGACATTTTTTGGTGATCATTTAGTTAAGGCCTATTTTTTGAGAGAATGTTGCTGGAGGCATGTATAAGTGTCATCTGTAAGGATTCTCCTAGATAGCGGTATCGGAGGGAGGCAGAACACCCCCAATTTGCACTGTCGGTATATGTCAAATTCGAGGTGAGCCGGTTAGGTTTTGTGTCAGTTTGTGTCAAAAATGACGGAAAACCTAACCTGCTAAGCTCGAATTTGACATAACTTACACTAAAAAAGTCCATAAGGGGCGGCTGTGGAAATTGAAACGTATGAATAATAGGTTGGTGGCATTGTAAGTCTATGTCAAATTCGAGTTTAGCAGGTTAGGTTTTCCGTCAGTTTTGACACAAAGTGACACAAAACCTAACCGGCTCACCTCGAATTTGACATATACTGACAGTGCAAATTGGGGGTGTTCTGCCTCCCTCCGATACCGCTATCTAGGAGAATCCTTACAGATGACACTTATACATGCCTCCAGCAACATTTTCTGAAAAAATAGGCCTTAACTAAATGATCACCAAAAATTGTCACCAGCTCTTAGACTATTATCTCACAATTTTCTCACATTCTCACGCGAGGAATGGAATGGCGGTACCTTATTGATATAGTGACCTTACACCCTATTAGAGTACCTGTATATAGTAAGAGTAGGGCAAACGATGACAATTAGGGATCCATGAAGTGAAGTTAGTCACAATTTCACAGTCGACTACATTAATAGAATCATATATCTAATACTTACTATATTGCTAGCGGCTATGAGTGGGAAACTGACCAAGGAAGTGAGACAGACAACCAACTCTTCAATGTATAATGGTGAGCTGTGTGCAAGCGCGGCGGCGTCGTCCGGCCAATGGGGAAGTGGTCAAGTTTAAAATTCGCTTCTAAGGGCGGAGTTCGAATTCTCACGCATGCGCACGGGACGAGTTATACTCTAAGTGAGACTATGTCGGCGCCGTAATGTTTTCTGACGTTTCCAGGCCCTACTAGCAATATATGTGTATTATATATATGAATAGAATGAAGAGATTCATCCGGTAAAGTTAGTTACAACTGTCATAGGTTATAGTTGACTATAAATTATTTTGTATTTAGTGGTGGTAAGAAGTTGAAACCAAATGTGCTTTATGCCATGTAATGGACCTGAGGAATATAGATTGAATAATATTTAAATGTAGGACTCCAAATAGTGATTCACTCTTAACATTTTATACTGGCTTGCTTCCATCTACTTGTAATAACTCCTGAAAGTAAGGATTAATGAAATAAAAAGTAAATTAAGATGACACTAGTTTTCCTACCTAACATAAAAACTAAAGCGTACTCCAAATTTCCTGATTCTTTCCAAAATGATTTTCACATATTCTTGGTGGTTTGGATTTATAATTTTCTCTGTCAGTAGAGTACCTAGAGGCGTTCTGGCGCACTTCCGGTGGTTTGGAACTTGGCTAAGTGTCACGTGGCGGCCTCTGGTTTGAAACTTGGCTAAGTCTAGCCGAAGGTCACGGGTCTAGCCGGGGTCAAGGTCACGGGCCTCGGTCATTGGCTTCTGGTTTGAAACTTGGCTAAGAGCGTCTGGGATGCAGACATGTCAATTCTTGCAGGATGTTATCAGTAAATCAGAAGCTATTGTTACGCTTATCAAAATTTTCTCAGGCTCGACCGGATGTGAGTCATCGTCTGAGTACGCAGACATGTCTATTCTTGCAGGATGTTATCAGTAAATCAGAAGCTATTGTTACGCTTATCAACATTTTCTCAGGCTCGACCGGATGTGAGTCATCGTCTGACAGACATGTCCATTCTTGCAGGATGTTATTGAACAATGGCATCCATTCTTTTAAAATCAGCACGAAATTCGAGAACAATGAAGCCATTGTTGTCTGGGGATTAAAATGTGCAAAGCTGTTAAAAATTGAACAATGAAAGCCATTGTTTGAGAAATCTGCACAACAGCTAAATTGAATGCTGCCTTTGTTTGAATTTTTGCTGACCGCCATTATCAGATAAACAGGATGTGAAGCTTTAGACTTGTCCAGACATGTTTGCAAAGCTGTTAAAAATTGAACAAAGAAACCTATTGTTTGAGAAAAAATCCTCACAACCGCTAAATTAAATGCTGTCTTTGTTTGAGAAAATGTGCAAGATTGCTAAAAAATAAACCGGATTAATTGTATGAAGCCATTGTAGCCTAATAGTATATATCGAAATTCAACCAAATATGTCTCAGTGTCGTCATCATGGTGTCTATACAAGGTCTGATTTGTGATGTTATATCCCAAGAGTTCATAAGTGAAAATATGTACGGGGTGTGTTTACCGGCAAGTTTGATGTTATTCGAACAACTACTAAAATTCAAACCTTTAAAACCAGAACTGAAATGGGGTACTATGGCTTATGACGGTGCAAGACCTACATTTCACGTATGGATTGAGCTCGATAACAAAATCTACGATTCATCACATAAGATTATTCAAGCGCATATTAGTAGTAAAATACATTTTAATAAATTCCGCTACGATTCCGACGTACTACTGTTTGATAATGACGACCAGAGGATGTTACAAATGTGCATAGACGTAATGAAAACTAAAAGTGTTTGTGACTACTTTGAACAGGCGCCTGCTATGCTAAAGACGATTAGAAATAGGGTTAATTGTAGAGTGAACAAATATTTTAGAAATACCATATGATGTATATAATAAAGACATTTATGAAATATCCTGTGTTTTATTTGTTGAAAACTTGTCTGAGGCTCGGGGAGTAAGACACGAGTGACTGGGATCTGGTAGTTGATAGTCTCTCGCAAATTTTGATAGTTATTAACAGTCAGTTAGTAAACAGTCTTTAACATAATACAAAAGTGTTGGAGACATTGTTTGTAAGCAAAGTAAATATTACGTGTTTTTTCCCGTACTTTATTAAATACACAGTCTCGAGCCGATAGTTATTTATTTCGCTTTTTGCTGGCATCCCCTCACTTTAGCAACAAGCAAGTTCTTAAAGAAGTATTATTATGCTGTAGCGATTTACAGGTTACAGTTCAGAGTGTAAACTGAGTTAAAAATTTTGGATATTAGCAACAGTACCATTTAATATTGTTTTCTTTTACGTAAGATCCGTAAGATTAGATTGTATTAATATAGATTCGAAAGCACTGCTGACAGACAGACAGAAAACTTGTAAACCGGGCCTTGTCAAATATCGAACAGCAATATATATTAGTAAAAAATACTCTTCCAGTTTAAAAAGTTTGATGTAGTTTTAGCCAATCTTATACACATTCCAGCAGTAAACTCTGGTAGGAAGCGGAGTCTTAGCAGAATTTTATAATACAAAACAGAGGCGATAAAATAATCGTGTCTACCACCCGACATTTTTCAGTTTATATGATTCAGCAACTTCCGCATATCGCAAAAACAAACACCTTCTTTGTTCTTGTGTTAGCACCTTGGCTTTACCGCAAGCTATAAGTTCTTTCTTAGAACAGTATGACGAACTTCTTAGGAAATATGTAAGCCATTATCTTATAGAAAGACCAAATCTAGGGTGGTGGTGGTGTAGTTTTTATCATTGGAATTTCGATTTCTTACAACGGTATTTTGTAAATAGTCCAGCATAGTTGTAGCAGAGATTTCTGACGAATAGAAGATATAAACAGACAGTAATTTTAATCTAAAATTGAATTAACAAAGCTGTTAAACGTATGATACAGGCAGTTATTAATTACTTAATAAAACAATTGTCCTATATCCGGTATTCATGGTTTATCTGATTTTAATAGTCGATTAGAGTTGAATAACTAAGGTTATTACAATGCTAAAGACTGTGCGCAAAAGGTAAGATATCAAAATTTAAAATAAAACCTAGAGAATAAGAATTAAATAAAATAAAGCCATTAGATCACTGCAATATATTAGTAAAAAATATTCTAATTAATAAGGATGCTATACTCAATGGTGAGGGGCAGTTTCATTTTTGCTGGAGAAAAACATCTAGATTGGTTAAAAATCAGATGTATAAGAGAAAATCTCAAACTTGTTTAAAAACATTTTGTAACTAAACAATCACATTTAAAATTGTGTAAATAAAGCTAAAATTAGAAGGAGACGCAGACTATAGAAAATACATGTCAATACTTGTGGATGTGAGCGTCTAGGGAATGTGCAAGGTTGCTAAAAATAAACCGGATGTGAGTCATTGTCTGTAAATGCCAAACTTGTCAGAACCTGCCTGCCTGTCTGCTGCCCAATTAAACAACGAAGCCATTGTTTGAGAAATGTGCAAGGTTGCAAAAATAAACCGGTTGTCTGGAGTTTCTGCACAGGTCAGCGCGGGAGTCTGCGTGATGGTTTGGCGGGAAATTCAAAATTCTGCGTAGGTTTTGGCGGGGAAATTTAAATTCTGCGTGTTGTCTGGGGTTTCTGCACAGGTCAGCGTGAGCGTCTGCGCGGAGGTCTGGCGGAACATTCAAATTCTGCGTAGGTTTTGGCGGTAAATTTAAATTACACTCAGGTTTTGACGGTAAATTTAAATTATGATCAGGGTAACGAGTAATAAATCAAAAAAACAGGAGCGATAAAAGAACCGTGTTTACCAATCAGCATTTTTCAGTTTATCCGATTCGGCAACTTCCGCATATCGCAAAACAGACACCTTCTTTGTTCCTGTGTTGGCATCTTGGCTTTAAGAATGTTATGGTTTATTTACATCTTGTGTTAGCGCCCTTGGTTTTAAGAACGTTATGTAAATGAATATTTTATAGAATTTGGAAAACTAAAGAATATATTAGCAGATAATACAACTTATTTTAAAAACGCGAGGTTTATAAATACAATACAGCAAACCATAAAAGTTGGTTTTTGTTGTATAAGCAAGCCAATCCTGTAGAGAGATATTTAAGAGGGGTGATAAAATACTTAAAGAAAATATTAGCAGATAATACATTTGAAAAATCTGCACGACTAATACTCAAGATTATTACAATTAGAGACTGCAGGCAAAAGGTAAGATATCAAATTTTTTTAAAATAAAGCCCTGAGAATAAGAACTAAATAAAACCAAATAAAAGCTATTAGGCCACAACAATACTCTAATTAATAAGGATGCTATACACGATATCCAACGGCGTGGGACAGTTCATTTTTACCGCATAAAAAACTTATTGCTTAGAAATCAGGTTCATATACCTGTTTAATGGAAACATTTTCTTGCATTTCTAATCGAATCTAAAATTT
Source organism: Agriotes lineatus (assembly GCA_940337035.1). Taxonomy (NCBI): domain Eukaryota; kingdom Metazoa; phylum Arthropoda; class Insecta; order Coleoptera; family Elateridae; genus Agriotes; species Agriotes lineatus. The sequence continues at coordinate 202,275 of CALNHX010001319.1, read as the reverse complement.
GGGTCTTAACGTAAAAATATTTAAGTCGTTAGGTTGACTGTGCCAAGTTTCCACGAAAAAAACAAAACTCCTACAGGCCAGATTCTTGAATCAAGTAAATAATACAGCAAGGCATAAAAGTTGGTTTTTGCAATATAAGACATCCGCAAGCCAATCCTAAACTGGTAGTTTTAAATAGCAGAATTTTATAATACAAAACGGAGCGATGAAATAGTCGTCCGTTGATCATATTTTTGTAGCCACCCAGCATCTTTCAGTTATCCTATCATCTCCTTTGTTGCAGGTGTTAATAGAGGCTATATTTGTGTGTCGCCACAGACCTGTCAAGACTTGTGGATGTGAGCGTCTGGGAATGTGCAAGGTTGCTAAAAATGAACCGGATGTCTGAGGTTTCTGAGCAGGTCTGCGCGGGGGTCTGCGCGAGGGTTTGGCGGCAAATTCAAATTCTGCACAGGTTTGGCGGTAAATTCAAATTCTGCGTAGGTTTTGGCGGTAAATTTAAATTCCGTCTAGGTTTTGGCGGGAAATTCAAATTATAATCAGTGTTTTTGACGGGAAAATCTGGGAGTGTACAAGGTTGCTAAAATGTATGGGGCCTTTACACCAGATGTAGTTAATGACCTCCATTATCAGTGTCTATAAATTTGGTAGACAAACAGACAGGCAGGCAGACAGACAGACAGACACACAGACAGACAGACAGGCAGACAGACAGACAGACAGACAGACAGACAGACAGACAGACAGACAGACTGACAGACAGAGAGGTAGGCAGACAGACAGACAGACAGACAGACAGACAGACAGGTAGGCAGACAGACAGACAGACAGACAGACAGACAGGCAGACAGACAGACATACAGACAGACAGACAGACAGAGAGGCAGGCAGACAGACAGACAGACAGACAGACAGACAGACAGACAGACAGACAGACAGACAGACAGACAGACAGACGGACAGACAGGCAGACAGACAGACAGACAGAAGGTTTAGGTAGAGGTTTAGTTAGTTTTAGAGAAAAGTAGAGTTGATCAATTTCAGCTTGAATGCCTGCAATAATTTCATTTGCTCGGGAAATTTAAATTCTGCGTGTTGTCTGGGGTTTCTGCACAGGTCAGCGTGAGGGTCTGCGCGGAGGTTTATGCGCAGGTCTGCGTGGGGGTTTGGCGGTAAAATCAAATTCTGTCTAGGTTTTGGCGGGAAATTCAAATTATAATCAGTGGAAAATCTGGGAGTGTACAAGGTTGCTAAAATGTATGGGGCCTTTACACCAGATGTAGTTAATGACCTCCATTATCAGTGTCTATAAATTTGGTAGACAGACAGACAGGCAGACAGACAGACAGGCAGGCAGGTAGACAGCTAGACAGGTAGACAGCTAGACTGGTGGACAGGTAGACAGCTAGACAGCTAGACAGGTAGACAGCTAGACTGGTAGACAGGTAGACTGGTAGACAGCTAGACAGCTAGACTGGTAGACAGGTAGACAGCTAGACAGGTAGACAGCTAGACAGGTAGACAGCTAGACAGCTAAACAGGTAGACAGATAGACAGCTAGACAGGTAAACAGGTGGACAGTCAGCTAGACAGTTAGACAGACTGACAGATTCAAACTAGTTCACAACGGGTTCAATGTGCCATACAAAATGTTCACATTTTGCACAAGTGGTATAATCAAAACCATTAATCGCATCTGCTGTCTACTTGTTCAGACATGTTCAGACTTGTCCAGACCTGTTATAGCTTCCTGCAGCCGGTGTAAGGTAGGGGAAAATATTATATATAAGAATACTAATCATAGAAACATTAGTTTTACGATAACAATGACCGAAGACTGCTTCTCAAATCATAGTTGGGGTTTTGACTCATGGGCTGACGATCCGTGGAGCCAGGAAGAGGAGGAGGAGGTTATACCCTGGAGTCAAAACCCCAACTATGATTTGAGAAGCAGTCTTCGGTCATTGTTATCGTAAAACTAATGTTTCTATGATTAGTATTCTTATATATAATATTTTCCCCTACCTTACACCGGCTGCAGGAAGCTATAACAGGTCTGGACAAGTCTGAACATGTCTGAACAAGTAGACAGCAGATGCGATTAATGGTTTTGATTATACCACTTGTGCAAAATGTGAACATTTTGTATGGCACATTGAACCCGTTGTGAACTAGTTTGAATCTGTCAGTCTGTCTAACTGTCTAGCTGACTGTCCACCTGTTTACCTGTCTAGCTGTCTATCTGTCTACCTGTTTAGCTGTCTAGCTGTCTACCTGTCTAGCTGTCTACCTGTCTAGCTGTCTACCTGTCTACCAGTCTAGCTGTCTAGCTGTCTACCAGTCTACCTGTCTACCAGTCTAGCTGTCTACCTGTCTAGCTGTCTAGCTGTCTACCTGTCCACCAGTCTAGCTGTCTACCTGTCTAGCTGTCTACCTGCCTGCCTGTCTGTCTGTCTGCCTGTCTGTCTGTCTACCAAATTTATAGACACTGATAATGGAGGTCATTAACTACATCTGGTGTAAAGGCCCCATACATTTTAGCAACCTTGTACACTCCCAGATTTTCCACTGATTATAATTTGAATTTTCCGCCAAAACCTAGACAGAATTTGATTTTACCGCCAAACCCCCACGCAGACCTGCGCATAAACCTCCGCGCAGACCCTCACGCTGACCTGTGCAGAAACCCCAGACAACACGCAGAATTTAAATTTCCCGAGCAAATGAAATTATTGCAGGCATTCAAGCTGAAATTGATCAACTCTACTTTTCTCTAAAACTAACTAAACCTCTACCTAAACCTTCTGTCTGTCTGTCTGTCTGCCTGTCTGTCCGTCTGTCTGTCTGTCTGTCTGTCTGTCTGTCTGTCTGTCTGTCTGTCTGTCTGTCTGTCTGTCTGTCTGTCTGTCTGTCTGCCTGCCTCTCTGTCTGTCTGTCTGTCTGTATGTCTGTCTGTCTGCCTGTCTGTCTGTCTGTCTGTCTGTCTGTCTGCCTACCTGTCTGTCTGTCTGTCTGTCTGTCCGTCTGTCTGTCTGTCTGCCTACCTCTCTGTCTGTCAGTCTGTCTGTCTGTCTGTCTGTCTGTCTGTCTGTCTGTCTGTCTGTCTGCCTGTCTGTCTGTCTGTGTGTCTGTCTGTCTGTCTGCCTGCCTGTCTGTTTGTCTACCAAATTTATAGACACTGATAATGGAGGTCATTAACTACATCTGGTGTAAAGGCCCCATACATTTTAGCAACCTTGTACACTCCCAGATTTTCCCGTCAAAACCTAGACAGAATTTACCGCCAAAACCTGTGCAGAATTTGAATTTACCGCCAAAACCTGTGCAGAATTTGAATTTACCGCCAAACCCTCGCGCAGACCCCCGCGCAGACCTGCTCAGAAACCCCAGACATCCGGTTTATTTTTAGCAGCCTTGCACATTCCCAGACGATGATTCACATCCGCAGGTCGGAACAGGAATTTGTCTGACAAAATGTTTTTAAACAAGTTTTCTCTTATACATCTGATTTGTAACCAATCTAGATAGGTTCAAAATTATACTGTCCTTACCATTGAGTATAGAATCCTTATTAATTAGAGTATTGCAGTGATCTAATAGCTTTTACTTGGCTTTATTTTATTTAATTCTTATTCTCTGAGTTTTATTTTAAAATGTTGATATCTTACCTTTTTGCGCACAGTCTTTAGCGTTGTAATAACCTTAGTTATTCGACTCTAATCGACTATTAAAATCAGATAAACCATGAATACCGGATATAGGACAATTAAGTAATTAATAACTGCCTGTATCATGCGTTTAACAACTTTGTTAATTCAATTTTAGATTAATATTACTGTCTGTTTATATCTTCTATAGTCTCTGCTACAACTATGCTCGTTGCAACCAAAAACTGGACTACCGCTGTAAGAAATCGAAATTCAAATGATAAAACTACACCACCACTCCTTTTAGGAACAATATTTTTAAGCTGCTTTTTTATTTTTGAAAAAATGTAGTTAAAACATATAGTGCTGTGGCGTCGAATTCATACCATTCTTAAAGCCAAGGTGCTAACGCAAGAACAAAGAAGGTGTTTGTTTTGCGATACGCGGAAGTTGCCGAATCGGATAAACTGAAAAATGCTGACGATTATTTTATCGCTCCTTCTGCTGTTTGAGACTCCGCTTTCTACCATTTTTTAGTGCTGGAATGTGTATAAGATTGGCTAAAACTACATCAAACTTTTTAATCTGGAAGAGTATTTTTTACTAATATATATATTGCTGTTCGATATTTGACAAGGCTCGGTTTACAAGTTTTCTGTCTGTCTGTCAGCAGTGCTTTCGAGCCTATCGAATCTTACGGATCTTACGTAAAAGAACACAATATTAAATGGTACTGTTGCTAATATCCAAAATTTTTAACTCAGTTTACACTCTGAACTGTAACCTGTAAATCGCTACAGCATAATAATACTTCTTTAAGAACTTGCTTGTTGCTAAAGTGAGGGGATGCCAGCAAAAAGCGAAATAAATAACTATCGGCTCGAGACTGTGTATTTAATAAAGTACGGGAAAAAACACGTAATATTTACTTTGCTTACAAACAATGTCTCCAACACTTTTGTATTATGTTAAAGACTGTTTACTAACTGACTGTTAATAACTATCAAAATTTGCGAGAGACTATCAACTACCAGATCCCAGTCACTCGTGTCTTACTCCCCGAGCCTCAGACAAGTTTTCAACAAATAAAACACAGGATATTTCATAAATGTCTTTATTATATACATCATATGGTATTTCTAAAATATTTGTTCACTCTACAATTAACCCTATTTCTAATCGTCTTTAGCATAGCAGGCGCCTGTTCAAAGTAGTCACAAACACTTTTAGTTTTCATTACGTCTATGCACATTTGTAACATCCTCTGGTCGTCATTATCAAACAGTAGTACGTCGGAATCGTAGCGGAATTTATTAAAATGTATTTTACTACTAATATGCGCTTGAATAATCTTATGTGATGAATCGTAGATTTTGTTATCGAGCTCAATCCATACGTGAAATGTAGGTCTTGCACCGTCATAAGCCATAGTACCCCATTTCAGTTCTGGTTTTAAAGGTTTGAATTTTAGTAGTTGTTCGAATAACATCAAACTTGCCGGTAAACACACCCCGTACATATTTTCACTTATGAACTCTTGGGATATAACATCACAAATCAGACCTTGTATAGACACCATGATGACGACACTGAGACATATTTGGTTGAATTTCGATATATACTATTAGGCTACAATGGCTTCATACAATTAATCCGGTTTATTTTTTAGCAATCTTGCACATTTTCTCAAACAAAGACAGCATTTAATTTAGCGGTTGTGAGGATTTTTTCTCAAACAATAGGTTTCTTTGTTCAATTTTTAACAGCTTTGCAAACATGTCTGGACAAGTCTAAAGCTTCACATCCTGTTTATCTGATAATGGCGGTCAGCAAAAATTCAAACAAAGGCAGCATTCAATTTAGCTGTTGTGCAGATTTCTCAAACAATGGCTTTCATTGTTCAATTTTTAACAGCTTTGCACATTTTAATCCCCAGACAACAATGGCTTCATTGTTCTCGAATTTCGTGCTGATTTTAAAAGAATGGATGCCATTGTTCAATAACATCCTGCAAGAATGGACATGTCTGTCAGACGATGACTCACATCCGGTCGAGCCTGAGAAAATGTTGATAAGCGTAACAATAGCTTCTGATTTACTGATAACATCCTGCAAGAATAGACATGTCTGCGTACTCAGACGATGACTCACATCCGGTCGAGCCTGAGAAAATTTTGATAAGCGTAACAATAGCTTCTGATTTACTGATAACATCCTGCAAGAATTGACATGTCTGCATCCCAGACGCTCTTAGCCAAGTTTCAAACCAGAAGCCAATGACCGAGGCCCGTGACCTTGACCCCGGCTAGACCCGTGACCTTCGGCTAGACTTAGCCAAGTTTCAAACCAGAGGCCGCCACGTGACACTTAGCCAAGTTCCAAACCACCGGAAGTGCGCCAGAACGCCTCTAGGTACTCTACTTCTGTCGGTGCTGTTTAACCAAATTTGTTTTGTTGCTGGATTTTTGAGTATGCTTACAGGATGTATACCATCTTCCGAACGATTATTATTTCTAAGAGCTTTCCGAATGTGGTTTAATTCAGCGTGTATACTATCGGGCTGTTTCCATATCCCAACCCGATAGTATCCACGCTGAATTAAACCACTACGATGACGTCTTTTAGGATTTAGGGCTAATTTTAATGTGTACATGTTACTTGGTTTTTACTTTGCTTAATAGATAACTCGTAAAGTTACTATCTTGATTTCTACATACTTGAAAGTATTTTATTGTGGCAGTCAACCAAGGTCGCCCACTGGCAAGGACTGGTTACACATCATCGTCAAGAAGTGTTGTGACAATACTGCCTCCCTGTTTGAAGTTCTGAAGGGATTAGGACGAAGTGAGAAAGAAATTGTTGTGCTCTAGGCAAATAACACCTTGTATTTAAGTAGCTACTCCTTGGCAGAAAACGGGCATTTCCCACCGCCCCTGGTAAATCGTCGCTATTGGTGCTCCAGTTCCATCGAAGTGCGTTATCTCAACAGGTCCGGATGACTTCCGACCCCTTTCTGTGTAGCAAAATCGCCAACAGGCTTCCAGCTCGTCCAAGCAGCTTATAATCGTTGAAATGGTTAAATAGCGTTTTGACACACCAAGTAAACGATTCTCAGGAATAAAAAACAATTAGTAAAAAATATTGTCTACTGACCCACGTATAATATTCAGAAGTTTACATACTCGACATATGTGCCTAATTGTAATAATAGTTTTAATGCGATTCGATGTGCATTAAACGATTTACATTTCAGAATCAGAATGAGAAAGACCTCGTTAAAATCACTTCAGTCCTATGTATAGTCAAAAATTAAGGCCCCTAAAACGTTCGTCTTTTATTTTCACTACCACCGCTGATTGGCCGAAAATTTGTCATGCCGCAAAAAGTTTGTTATAAACAAAACGCTATCGCAAAGTCACGTCATACAGAAACTGGCAAAATTAATACAAACTGGCGGGAAAACAACAAATCGATACAAAATGGTGGGAAAATAACAAATTAATTCATTTAAGGCTACTTGCACATTTGAAACGATAAATTTTAATGTTTTTCATCTGGCGTATGTTGCTAAGCTGGCTTGGTCCAATTTGTAACCTCTTACATCGGCTGATCCTTCTAAAATACAACCAGCAGGAGTTCCAGCCATGCATTTGCTCAGCAAACCGGCCCCACGGAGATGCTTGACAAAATTCAAATTCATTAATAATTGTACTGCTTATTTGCACCTATACTACATGATTTATACAACAATAATGAGTTATAGTGCAGAATCCTTTGTCCGTGAAACGCGCGTGGCTTCCTGCCGACGCCGATGAGCTCGGCGTACGGCGAATCTCCTTGGATCGGCACGACGGTCGTGCTTCACACATGGAGTGGTGTCCGGCGTGCCTCGGCTGTGGAGACTTAAGGCTACCAGGCCAAGCTAGGCTATCAAAACACCAGTTGAGGTTGGCCAATCTAGTCAGGCTATAGCAACACCGACCAAGATCGCTGAGTCTAGCCATTCTATCGTGTGTTCCAAAAAACTTTTTTACTTAGCGTAGAACTTGTCTTAACTTAAGTCTGTAGGTGAATGTCAGATTGCACTGTGTTTATGAAAACATCTGTCACTGTGACAGGCAAAAGTTTGCACTTCATTAAGTTTACTTGTATCAAGAAAAAAGAAAAATAAGATGGCATTTACACAACAACGAGTGTTTTTGTTGAAAAGTTACTTTCGGAATGGAAGAAGCCGATGAAAATTGGATTTATTCTATTGAAGACCCCTTTAGGGAATTCAATGAGGAGTTTCCCACGACAGCTATACAATATAAGGTATTTAGTGATGCTGTATCGAGAATGGTCCAGAACTTCCGAGAAACTGGAAGTGTAACCGAAAGCAAGGCAGTGGTCGACCAAAAATATGCACTGAAGAAATAGTTAATAATGCGAGACAAATTGTGTATGAACAACCACACGTATCTGTTTGCCATTTAGGACAGCGATTAAATGTTTCATATACAACATCTCATAGGATATTAAGAAGAAATTTGCATTATTTTCCTTCCGGTTGCAAGTGTATCACGAACTGCTGCCAAACGATCCTCCGGTTAGATTGGAATTTTGTAACTGCTTTATCAATAATTTAAGAAATAACGATGATGCGTTTGCGAAAACTTTTTTTAACTGATGAGGCATACTTTTATTTATGTGGCTATATTAATTAACAAAATATGAGTATGTGGAGTGCTGAAAATCCTCATACTTTTCGTGGGACTCCCCTTCACCCGTTAAAAGTTGGTATTTCGATTGCTGTGTCACGAAGATATATTGTCGGACCCATATTTTTCCACGAAACTGTTACTGCTCAGAGATATAAAAATATTATAAATGAATATATTAATCAACTTCATCAGGATGAGGTGACTTCCAACAGAATGGCAAGCCTGCCCACACCGATGAAGAGGCCATTAATTACCTTCGCGAATTTTTTGACAATCGAATAATTAGTTTACGTTTAAATCCAGTATTTCCACCTACATCACTAGACTTGACTATTTTAGATTACTTTAGATTCCGTTATCTGAAAAAAATGTATATAAGACCCCTATCAATAATACCGAGGAACTGCAAAACAGAATTATTGAACAGTCTGCCAAAATAATTCTTCAAATGCTTATAAATGCAATAGTATGAAAAGGCGAGTAAATGTGTGTCTTCAAAAAAACGGTGACCATTTTGAACAGCGTGGTTAGTTTTTATTTATTTTATGTATCGGTGAAATATAAACAATATAATTTCCAATTTTAATGATTACCTACTTGTTATGATTTGTTGTTATCGTCTAAATTGAAATAAAAGAACTCATTTCTTCAAAAATTGGTTTATTTACAAAGCAACTTAACCTCCATGAACACAACTGAGCACAACTATCGCTTGCGCTAAGAATGGCCATGTCTAAATATTACCCCTGAATCCGCTTACACAACCACAGTTAACTGATTGAATTTGGTACTCATCAGAACATAAACGATTTAATTAATTTAATTACTTAAATACTACATGTCAGCGGAAAACCTAACCTAAAAAATATAAACTGAAATCGTGACTGCAAATTCTAAAGCTTGCTGTTGACATTGTTTTGATGAAGTGTTTTGTATATTTTTAGGAAAATAGTTCAAGATAAAGATGTAATTTAGTTCTCGCTAACTAATGGTAGTTCATTTGCTACAATGGGTAGTTATGTATCAAGTTACGGCAAGCTTCAACTTGATCATGGCATGCTGCGAATGAGCTTTTTTTTGAAACACACGATATAAAAAACACCGGCTGTGACTGAATATTTGGCCTGGAAAATTGTTCATTTAGATTGTATTCGAGCGGCGGCTAAGTGAGAGTGTAACCAATGATGCCAAATCTTGAGCTGGGGAACTCTCGGTTCCGCGCAAGCGATGCGCACGCAACCGCAGTGGTGGGGGTCTCATTTGCTGTAAATCCTTGAACTGTTCGAACCACTACACAATATAATTGTTGGTAATCTTGTAGTTTACGTCTCCACCTGTGCGCACTTTTACTGCGCCGATTATTTTAGGTCAAATCACCAGCAGCGGTGCTAAATATTTGTATAGTGGAACAGCAATTTTCCGCCTTCATTGTTTACTACTTTCGTGACAGCAATGGAGGGCATTGGACGTCCACGCCAGCGTTCAATTGTGGATGCAGGTGAAATTTTAGCGCTAGACGCTGTTTTTCTTATGTGTTAGCTACATGCAACTTTCCACCTTATTTAGTATCTTTTAACCTCAACCAAACTTATTTATTACGAAATTACTCACCAATCCGGTGATTTTTCATGCGTTTTCACACCTTCCCGATTTGAAAAACATCTGCTTCTTCTCTTCAACTTCCTTCTTGCGTTTTAAATAACTTGATATGGCCCAATCTGCTCAGTGGTGGAGCCTCCCTATTATTATTATTAGCTCTAGGTACAATTTGTGTAAACATCTGGCAACCATGTAGCGTAGATGACGTCACTTCAATCGGCGCAGTAAAAGTGCGCACTGGTGGGGACGTAAACTGCAAGATTACCTAATTTTTAATTGAAACATTATAACAAATATTTAGAAGGGAGATAGCTATATGGAATGAAATTATTGAAGTTTTTTATTTATTATTATTTTATATATTTGATGTTTTTGATTTATAAATATTCAGTTCAACATTATAATAAATTGTATGGAATTGTTGTCTATGTTCGAATCGTTTGTTATTACATTTTTTGAAGATTCTTGCATTTTTTTAGGTTGGACTAAAAAATAGGTTCTTTAACATTAATTTCGATTAACGTACTTTTCTGATTGCAACGTGCGCGAAACTTAGATTGATAGTACAACCTTAACGTATTCGATAATAAATTAAGTTTGAAGTACCTATCTCATTTTTCGTAATCCACAGGGTGGCAGAGAAAAATAGGAAAAGCTAGACAACATTTTTTGCTAGAGTAGGTAGCTGTGACTTCGTATTTGACCCTTTCTTTCAATTCCAAACATGTTGTCAAAATAACATTTTTGTATTTTGAAAAATAAGTGTAGTTGTTTTTGGGCTATTTTCATATTTTTTAACCTGCCCCGTATATGAAAGAAGATATTTAAATGTTGGCAAGTGCATTTTGAGTTTTAAAAGATGCACGGACTTTTATCAAGAACCAAATATTCTAATAAAAGAATAATAAAGAAGTTGCTCCTTTTTACCTATTATTCTGATCACGCTGTATAGTAAATCCGAGTAAAACCAATATATGAAAACGGATTACTGACGACAGAACTTTAAATAATTTATTTATATTTTATAGCACTTAAACAAAACTTCAGATGGTTTATTTAAACAATATGGGCTTCTATTTGTACTATTTACTTTAAATCAATAGTAAGCAGAACAGCATTTCAGCATCTTATACACAAATTAGTCTTAAGGACAGGGTATACCCTAAAACCAGAGACGTAAAAAGTGGCTCTATATCTTATAATTTAATTTATTTTCTGATTTCCTTTGGTAGTTACGATTAAAATTAAGTTTTTTAACAAATTTGAAAAGAAAAATTTTTCTTCAACTGATAGGAACAAAAATAGATGTTTTGTGATTATCTGCATAAATAATAATTGATTTGATTTGAAATTTCAAAGGTTGATGTTATGAACTTCCATACGTGGTATGAAACAGTATGGTGAGTGTATAATCAATTTAAATGTAGTTATAAGCAAAAAATTGACCTATTTGATAAAATTTTATGAAATAAGCGAAATTAAGATGAGATTGCGCCGTCCAAACCATTTGAAATTTTGTCATACCCTTCTTCGCGTGACGTTGTGTCATTTGGTACAAGCCGCCTCAATGAAATAATTACACAATATGTTAAAATCTCAAAAATATATTGCAATTTTTAATAATTCACAATACACAAGATGGCTGCAGACCCACCGCTACTAGAGTGGCTTCAAAGCAAGAAGTACATAGGCGTGGCTACAGTTATGCGCCAATAGGCGGTATCAGTGGCGAAGCAATAGGTATTTTTAGGGAGGCACATTAAAATTCCCATTTTAAAGGAAAACTTTTCATGGTGATTTATTTTTGGTTTCAAATGCTAAATAAATTAGCATGTCATAAGAAGTACAAGCTCTACCAGAAGCTCGCGAGGCCGCCCTCCGCTAAACGCTTTCCGCGGCGGGAGGACTCGCCGTGCGTCACCCGCTCCATCCGCGCGAGGAATTATTACTAAATTTGCCCGTTTTGCTGTGAATTTTTGCCAAAGCTGTGCATGGAACTTCGCCATTTGGTCGTGGCAGTATTTTAGACAACAGCTGGGAATCTGGCAGAGGGCGCAGGCCAAAGGCTCTTGAATACGCGTGCGACCTGAGAAAGTTCGAATATGGCGCTACGGACTATAAATGACTAACCCCAATGTGTCATGTAGCTACCAGACTGTAAGGTGCTCGCCCAAACCCCTTTTTGATATTATTAACGAGTTAATAGTCATGGAAACATGTAAACAAAATGACACGACGAACGGCAATGAACTGACTACAAGAGCGGAAATCACCTTGTTGAACGTAATGGACTCGTCCGGACGTTTCTACCGTTCTGCGCATCTATGACGCGGTGTACTTTACAAACTGAAAGACTTCTACTAATGACCGGCTTTAGATGCACGAGATAAAGCAACGCAAATGGTACTGGATAAAGGTGCAGGTAAACGCATTTGCCCTGCGGCGTTATTACTCCTGGTGAGAATTCAGCAATTTTGAATTTTGAAGTTGCAGATTGGTCTACGGCTGAGGCTACGGCATAAAAAAGAATGCATCAATTAAAACAGCGGTCGGGAGATTAATATACACAATGGGCCATAAATAACTGTACAGATTTTGTAACCTCTTACAGGGTTCTCCGATTGCTTTTCATCATTTATCAATTATGTTTCCACATTTATCGAGTGAGATTCCCATTTGCCAAATATATTTCATCATTTATCAATTAAGTTCCTTTTTTATTAAAACAATTTACATTTATGTCACTTGATCTTCCCTTCAACATTTGTCAAATATTGAACGCGCAAGAAGACAAAACAGGAAAATAAGCAGTGAGGTGGGTTGATTAATTATTAATTTCATGAATCGGGGACTGTTTTCTGGTGCTATGGGAAGACAGTTTGACGTGAAACCCAATGCATTGAGAAAATTGTATCCAAAACATTTACAACTTATAAAATCGTACTTGGGGGATTGTGTTTACAAAGGAGTGAAATTCTTACATAATTAATTTATGATATGTATGTACAGTCGTGTGCAAATAAATCTGGGACAATGGTTGTTTTCATATGTAGGTTGAGTTGAGAATTGAAGAATATCTCCATGGATTTTCTGCTACCAGAAAGAGCTACATTTTCATTTACTTGTCAAAGTTTAATGTAACTCTTCCTGATAGCAGGAAATCCATGGAGATATGCTTCAAATCTTAACTCAATGTACATATGAAAAAACCATTGTCCCAGATTTATTTGCACACGACTGTACTTCATAATATTGCATATCATATAACCACAATTATTTGTAATAGTTACATGTGTAGTGTTCATTTGAATAAATATGGTTTAGTCCTATTGAAAAAGGGAAACACGTTTGATACATTGTGAAACTGTTTTGACAAAAGGGAAATACATTTGATATAATTTTGACAGGTGTTGACAAATGGGAATTACATTTGACAAATAGTGAAACACAATTGATACAATGTGAAAAGTTAATCGTCGTGCCCATTGGGCAATCGCATAAGATATTCTCCTGTAAGGCAGCTGATTCCAAAACTCAATTATTATTTTCTTCAAGACCTCATTTATTCAACAACAAAAATTAAAATGATGGATACGAGGTGACGTTTACCAAGCAACCAAACAAATGAAGCAAAATTCATTGCCTCAAAATTTTGTTAGAGATTTTATTTCACGCGATGAGACGTTATTAAAAACTTCCGTTTTCGCATGGCTCTCATTAAAGTGAAATAAAATCGATTTAAAACGTTGTATTATTGCAAATAAGATTATTTCAGTCTTTACTTGCATTGTCTGATTATAATCGGGAATACAATCATCGATATTTTGTACCGTTTTTTTTCACTATGCATATTTAGTAACTGATATTTCTGTTAGCTAGACAAACCATCTTTAGATTTGTCTATTAATAAATAATTAATGTTTTCGTTTCTTCTTTTCTATTAAAGTAGATAATTATTTTTGACGATAGGCTACTGCTGTGAAAGTCATAAAACAATTTTTTCTTCAAACGGCAGTAAAATATGGCATTATACTGCTGGATTGATGATGCTAAACTGTCACTTTATTGCCAAGCGGCAGATAATATTATCTGCCGCTGACGAGCGGCAGATAAAGTTATTATCTGCCGCTGACGACTTTATCTGCCGCTCGTCAGCGGCAGATAAAGTTATTATCTGCCGCTGACAACTTTATCTGCCGCTCGTCAGCGGCAGATAATATTATCTGCCGCTGACGAGATCAAGTAATTTTCTTCGAATTTTGTTCACAAAGTTGTAAATAATTTGTTATAAAAACGTTTGAAGAAAAAATACTCTATGTTATTCGGAGCAAAAGTATTTTATGTGGCTCGGCTGTACTTATCTGCCTCGCAAGCTCGGCAGATAACCCGTCCAGCCTCGCCACATAAAATATAACTTTTGCTCCTAATAACATAATATACTATTTTGAATACAGTTTTACACAAATTCTATAAATTTTCTATTAAGTATTTTAAAAACGTCATTAAAACCAGGAATAGACAAAATATGAACTACAAATGGATATTCCACCTCCTTTAATGCCTTAATGGCAGTTTTTCTTTCTAAAAAACCTGCTTCAACTAAATTATTGATATTCGAATTGTGAGCAATTATTGTTCTTATTAACGAACTGAAATGCTGAATATTTGATTTAATTATATTTCTAGCAGCGTAATCGTAATTTTTATCGTTTACCAATTTATATAAGTTGGAAGTAAATGCCCTCGTAGCATAATTAGCACATTCTAATTTTATTATGTAACGACCGTAGGAGACGTTTTCTATTATTCGGGTATAAACACTGGAATCTCCGGCACTTATTAAATATTTATACCTGCTTCCATAGGCATTTACGATTTGATTGAATCATTCGACAATAATTGCCTGCTCCATGGCAGTTGAAGAACCTGTGTAATTTTTGTAACATTTATGTGGTCTTCTATCTGTAGCGCATGCGTAGCAATAGTAGATTATGTTATTAGGAGTAAAAGTGATACTTTATGTGGCGAAGCTGAAGTTTATTTAGCCGAACGTTAGTGAGGTAAATGAATAAAATAATCTAATACCTAATACAATTTTTCCGTGGTTACGATGTAAACATTTCGCTGAAATGTTTGAGTTTTGTATTTTGTGTGATTAGGCACATAGGTAAAGTACGGAAAAGTTGCTATTTTATCTGCTTAATCCGATAAAGGGACACTTTTACCTTGTCAATAAAGACACTTTTATGACGTTTGCGGATAAAATTTATTTTTTACTCCCAAGTATAATTTTTTTTTGTTCTTCGCCCTATTATACATGCTACCCCAGATAACGAAGAGTAACTATGTTCATATGTTTTCGAACATTTGTTGAGATAACATTTTTTTCCATCTCGTATGCAGATTTTCCATTTCTTTCTTATACATTTTTTTATTCAATATCGGAATGTCTAATATTGAAAATAATTCTTCGGATTGTGAAAAACCACTACCTGTAACAGAGAGAGACACCACATACAAAGGACTGATTGATGTCGCTATTTCAGTTGTGGCTTTTTAACACTATTTCAACATTACCCACTTCGCAGTAGTAATGTAAGTGAGATTGAAGACCGATCCTAGTTTCTTTAACGAGATTCATTTTCCCCATGGTACACGATAAATCATGTACTGTCAATCTACGTACGTGGCTTATAATAGCTATTTACGTTATTAGACCGGTAGCAACATTTTTATGGCCGCGCCAATACTTTACAGGTTGAGCCCGTAGGGCGAGACCTGTATGTTTGGCAAGGCCATAAAAATGCTACCGGTCGTGTATCGTATAAGATTTTTTAAGATACGAGTCCGGTAGATAAAATTTACCGGCCGGTAGTTCTACTACTGGTCTAGGCCGGTAAATTTTATCTAATATTGAATGTCAACTATTCGGTTGTCATTTGACGTAAGTATGGGTTTGCTGGGTTTCTCACTTTCGACACATAGATCTAGAAGCTTTTCTTCCGGCAAACTGTAAAGTAAAAATTATATAGGTACTACCTCCAGTAATTTTAAATAGTCTAATTGACAACTTTTTGCAATACAAAATTTGTATTTTTAGAATTTCGCCCAGTGACAATCAATTAATTACTAGTGAACATTTGCACATATGCAAATACCAGGGTATTTTAAAATGTCAAAACTAATAACTAAATTTAACAATTGCTAGATTTGAGAATTTTTAGCAACTTTTTACATAGAAAACAGGTACCTAATAAAGTAAATGCACAGGGAAAAGGGATATTAAATTAGGAAATAGTCCTCGAATATTCTCTGCCTAGGACAGGAATATTATTCCTGTACAGTTTTATTGTCAATTACCTAGCAACGACTGATATAATGGAATGTTTGACTTTACTCAGCAAAATTGTATCAATAATGTGTCAATTCTAGTACGATTAGCGGAAAAATATATTGTACAACAAGTTGAGAAAAGTGCGCGAGCTTTTTAATCGAAGCAAAGCCAAGATTAAAAACGAGCCGAGCACAAAAAGCACTTTCCTCACATGTTGCACATGCTGTTTTTTCAAGTACTGGGGGAAAATGCTTGAAAATGTTGATATAAAAGTATCTAAAACTGTGCAATTTTTCTACGCGTTGCACTCATAATTCTTTTCCAATGCGGTATCGAAAACTGTTACTTTTTGAGAATTTATTGGAAATGTTTAAAATCGAGTAGTTTTTGGTAGTTATGGAATCAACATAAACAAACAAGTGATAGTTTCTCCTCAGAGCGGTGCTTTCCTAACTACACAAATATGAATCACCATCTCATTTTAGAGAAAGTGCTAGTGTCTACCTTGACAACTTAATCCTTCTTAACATTGAGGCACTTAAGTGCATATCAGTAAAATTAGTTTTGCATAATCTCACTCGATAATTGCTGTTCGGTTGGTGGCCTAATCTAAACATTTGAAAGGTTTTCGATAGATGCGCCACCTATATAAAATGTATAGGAAACTCTAAGTGCTCCCTTCCCCTTAAAAGAAAATGCCCGATACTATCTTGTTCTCATCAGAGTCTTTGCTACATTTCTTGTGTGAGACTATACAAGACTGTTGGTTTGCATCCTTTTACATTCGCGCACCCCTAAGACTTAACCTGGAATTTTCCAAATTAAAAAACATACAGTCCACTACAAGCTCCACCCTGAACACCCTGTATTTACTCCATTGCTATAAAATGTGTTACTAAAATTATTATAAACAATGTTGCAAAAGGTAATACCCAAATGAAATTTGGTAAAATCGTAAAATCTTGAAGAGATGGCGGTCAAAATCAGTTTTTTGCAAATATCTTCGTTTCTATTGGTCCTACGAAAAAAAAGTGAAATGATAAATTGAAGAGCATAAAATTGTACATAAAATATGTTCTATTCATTTTTCTGTTAGACCAATAATTTTCAAGACAGCGCGCCAAACGCAAGAAAATAATGGTAATGTAGCAGTGGAGCGTTTTTTTCTGCATCTATCTGCTTAAATGCGATCTAAGTGATACGTGCAAAGTAATTTCCACATAAATATATATTATTATCAAATGCATTTGCACAGTTTTCTGCATTATATTTTGTACGGACACGTACATTACCATTACTCGCTTCCGTTTGGCGCGCTGTATCTGAAAAACTATTGGTCTGACGAAAAGAAAATATAGAACGTATTTTATGTACAATTTCATGGTCTTCAATTCATAACTTTACTTTTTTTCGTAGAAGCAATAGGAACGGAGATATTTACAAAAAACTGATTTTGGTCGCTATCTATCCAAGATGGCGGCGCGAGCGGTCTTCGCCCAAGGTCGAAAACTGATAGTTATGATCAGGACAGTAAATTTTACAATCCCACTAAATTTCATTTGGGTACCACCTTTTGCGTGGTAAAACTACCCATTGCCTGGACTATTAGTCTTATTTACTTTTTTATGTCTATACAAGAAATACAAATTTTACCCTTGCTCTTAAGTGCTGTTTATAAAGCTCCACTATGTGAGCATTATCTGCTGTTGAATGAAATCAGTGCCAATAACTACAGTTTTCCCAATATGTGAAACAAGTGAAATAACGCAGCCATAAATTATTAATAAAAGCTTTATTTTCTATAACGGTATATACATGACGAGTTCGTCTTTTGTAGTACGATTAATTCATTAAGAGCCTGTACGGGGCAACTTTGCATCAATTAAATTGACGCCTAATCTATCCTATCACACTAGTCCTCCGATCTACAACATGCCATATTGTCCACATTCGTCTCCCACAAATTCTGCTCGTTCAATTACGCAGAAGAATTTTTGAATTCCACCTTCCTGAGGTGGAAAATTTCTAGACGCAAAATTTTACAGTTAATTCAAGATAAGTATATTAAAATCATATAGTATCATAGAGATTACAGAAACAATTATGTATCGCAAATACTATCTAAATTCGATGTATTTTTTTGTATAAATCAGCATTTGGGGATTTACGGTTCAGAAATATTTCTTTTTCTATGGCGTAAAGTATGACGCTGAGTTTTTGGGACACTGTACACAGTGTTTTCCAAAAGTTTGCAACAAATGGAAAACTTCTGAATTCTCAAGAAACCGCTTATTTCATTCTCTAACTTTACGAATAGTAGAGCAACAGGTTTAGCGAAATAGTAAGTTTCCTTGACGTACCAAAGATTTTAATTAAAAAATCAAAATTAATACTTTGTTTTAAAACTTTATATCTGAACTTAATTTTTAAATAAAATAAGATTTCAGTCTTGTGGTACTTTTAAATTAATGAAATTTCTAGTCAAACCATAGAACACTTAATACATTATATTCTTAAGAGTTTAAAATAATATTTCATCTCTCTAAATAAGTATTAGTAAAGTTCGGGCACTTCATTCCATGTAGGAACATGGCCTGAGTATTAAGACATTTAAAATATTAGAAAATATGCAAATATTTAAAAATTAATTAACAATCATATTTAAAAACACAAGTCTCGTTCTCTCGTAGCATCGCCAGTCACTCAAATAAAATCACCCAGGCAAAAACAAATGCTCCACGTTGAAATGTTTAGTCAGAGTGCTCCGCTGCGAAGCAGTATACTCGCACGCACTGCACTTGTAGGACGAGTTCACCACATGAGTCCTCATGTGAACATCCAGATACAGTTTACGCGACCCACTGTAGCTGCACTTAGGGCACTTGTAGGGCTTCTCCGGCATGTGCGTTATTAGATGCTTCTGTAAGGAGCGCATGGTCACAGACCGGTAATTGCACTTGCTGCACCTGTATGGCTTTTCGCTACTATGCGTTTTGATGTGCTTGCGAAGCACGTGTTTCTGGGAAGTTTTGAATTTGCACTCGTTGCACTGGTACACCTCGCCTGGGCACACCACATCACATGTGTTATGGCAGTTAGTTGTCACCGAGAGGTCTGTTAAGGTAGACAACTGATCTTCAATATCGAGATCCATGTTACAACCTTGACTGAGTTCACTTGCCTGAGAGCTTTTCTTCCGCTTGATGATTTTATTATCGCAGGTGACATCTTGCAAGGATTTCTTGTAACGAATATTAATAATATATGGTTTTACAAAGTCAGCATCGGATTCCTCCTCGGTGGAGTTATCAATAGAATTATTGTTTTTAACCTGTTTTGAATCAGTTCCTGCTACAGTAGAATAATCTATTGGTTCAGTTTTTATCGATGCTTTCACAGTGCTATTATCGTCGATTAATATTGGTTCACAACGACGTTTTGTTGGCTTATAATTCTTGCAATCAGGTTTCAGCTGCAAATCCATGCCGAGGATCAGGGACTTGGCTGGTTTCCTGTAGAGCTGTGTTTTTATATTTTAGCTTTCGAAATTCTACTTTCCTTATTTTTGTTGTCAAACAAGGTTATAAATGTAAGTTCATTTGAGCTACTATTAATCAAAAACTATACAGTTTCCTAAAGCCAAATTACTGTAAACTATATTTTAGAACAGCAAAAAACGCAGATGTACAAAACTATTCAATATAACAATAATTCAATTCCAATCAGAAAAGCTACTTAATAAGTAGTTCAAATGTTCCACCAACAAAGATCAACGCAGAATTGATGTGGCTAAGTTAACGCTTCCAAATGATTTTTTTTCCTATACAATATTTCTATATTTTGGATTATGCATCAACCACATTAACTTTGCGATTAAGTTATCAAACATAACAGTCAGTTAGTAATTAATGCGTTAGAAAGATTGTTGCGAATGCAAGAGCCATGAATTGATGGATCTAATTCTTAATTTTTAATAGAACCATAATATCTTGGCATTTGAAGTTAAAAACTACGATAATAAATTACTATTTTAGCGTACCAAAGCATAATATTTTATAGTAACATTTTACATAGTAGGTACTCACGTTTAAATTTAAAAACATAAATAGTGGAAAGTTATTTACTAAATGCTGATTTTAATAGTGGCGATGGCATAACGTTCTTGGCATTTTTAAATATTTTGGCTTTCCCTAAATTCTTCTTAGTTCAAACAATTACTTATCGTAAGTACCATATATATAATACACATACAGATTGTCCGAATTGTACTCGGGATATGGGAAATTAATGAGTGCAACAGGGAGAAACAGATAAAATGAGTAGGTATGACAGAGAAGAAACATATCCAAATTTATCAATATACCAATGGACACTTTCAAAACTTTTCATGGATATACAAGTTTTTAAAATAAATTGAGCTCAGCTGTCATTAGTTTCTTCAAAATTACAAACAGTTCTGGATATGCCTGAACGTGAAGGAATGGGACGATTTTCAAACGGAGTTATAAATAAATTTATAGTTTCATTAATTGATTTCCTAGCATAAATCCATTTAATAATTTGAACCTTTTCTGCTACCGTGTACTGCATTTTGAAATTTCTAATGACAGATGCGTTTAATTTATTTAAAATATGAGCATCCATGAAAAGTTTTGAAAGTGTCTATTGGTATATTGATCAATTTTGATATGTTTTATCTCTGTCATACCTACTCATTTTATCTATTGATCCCTTTCTAACAATTAGAAATTTAAAGTTTAACTTCAGTCAGTTTGACATTTAAATTCTCTTGCAAAATCAGGCATTACCATTAATAATCGTACAAATTGTGTGTTAACACTTATTTTTGTCACTTTAGCGCTCCTTCCTCAGAAAACGGCAAGTTTACATTGACAAAAGCGAATGCAAAAGTCTACTTCCTATAGAAGCTATAGAAAAAATCATTTTTCCCGCTGCTGATCATGTAAGTTAGTGATACAGCCTTAGTAACAAAACGTGTAAGTTGGTGATTATATTTGTTTGCTGCTTTTTCTTGACAACGGAACTTAATATTATTATTTTAAGTTCCTAGGATAATAAGATTAGCAAAGCAAGATGCAGATTTAGACGTTTTGTTTATAAATTGCAAGTGTTTATGTGAAATGTGACACTCACAAGTAACACGACTCACGAAAACTAATCCTGGTGACAGGTGACAAACCAAACGATTTTTTCAAAAATCTAGGACAATTTCGATAAGCAGCGGGAAAAATATAATAAGATAATTCGGAATGTATCGCCTATTAACATTTTCGGCAGGCAACAAGCCGCGACTTCGTCTTGGCTTGTACTTGCCTACCTCAAATGTTAATAGGGCATTACATTCCTTGTTACTTAAATAGCTAGTATCGCCCACTGATGCCATTCGAGTTAATTATAAACACACATTCATAAAAACCATAGTTACAAAGGTACTATTCAGCTAAAATAACTGTAAGAGTTGCCCTGTTTTTATTGGCAATGATATTACATAATCCAGTTGTCCTTTTTAAAGTAAATTTCGATAATGCATAAAGTTTGTTACCGGTGAAATTGATATTTACGACGTAGCAGCTGTTTTAACCGGTAACTTCAAAAAGGCAATTTGATGATACACAAGCCAGCTGTTCGTCGGGAGGGAGGGTTAACATCGGTAAAACGTGAATTAAGGCGATATGTTGTTAAATTAGTTATTGATGTTAACGAAAGAGGGGCACCACAAACTTTAGAAATCTCTTAGAAACTTCTTTGAATTCTGAAATGAGGGACAGTAATTTGGTTTGGTAACAACTGTGTGCGACGTTCAGTCTCGTCCATCCACGATCCTACCTTGTTACACAGAAAGTACGCTCACTCGACATTACAAACAGCGACTAGTTTTTACCGCAAGGTGTTTCGAGTAACTAACTACGAGAACTGCACGACGGGAAGGCAGAAACAAAGGGCACACTATAAATTATTATGCTGCACCAAGCAAGGAAACTCGTGCCCAGGGCTGCGAAACAAGTCACAATTGTCCGATGTCTTTCTGGTAACTAAACTTTAAAAACTGACGCTTCGTGTGATCTTGAATCGAAAGAAAAGGGTGGAAGATACCAGATGAGTACCCGCTATTGGCGTTCTATAACATTTTTCAACTCAACGGCGTACAATTAAGGGAACCCCACGAGAATTTCAATATAGTTAGGAAAAATCGCAACGGATCGTCCTCAGCCCACAAGCTGACTCGATGCATTCACACGTGTGCATTGGTTGCCCTGAATAAGATTAATGACGACTCTAGTGTTTTTCTAATGGCTTTGTTTTGCGTCCCGACGACGCCAGATACTTTGAGCACAAAGAAATCCGGTCTTGTGATGCACTTTCCTTGAAAGCAACTTCGAATTTAATGTTCTGGAACAGGAAATATTTCCTATCGCCTGCTATAATTAGCCCGGTGGTCAGGATTAATTCATCATCGCAACACAAATGGCTATTACTTACACGATGTGCTTTATCTTGCGATATAAGCAATTTCCAAGTTTGGAATCTTATACTGAAATTATTCAGCCATTTCATAAGCATTAATTATATTATATATATATATTTGCGAGGTTTTTACAGCCGATCGCGCCGTCTCTCGCATCCCGTTTTCCACCTGTCGCGGTCCTGCCAGTCAAACTCCTGAAGCTGTCTTTGCTCCATCTTACAATGAGTTTCTGTAGTCCAGCATTTACAGGGTCTTCCTCTTTTCCTTCTTTCATATGGCACCCATTTCCATGCCTTAAGTGGTAGCCTCTCGTCTTCCATTCTTCTTAGGTGACCATACCACATCAATTGTTTTTGGTCTATTGTGTCAGTTATTCTTTTTTCTACTTGCATTTTATCTCGAATTTCTTTATTTCTTATTCTTTCTATCCTACTGACACTACAACTTCTCCTCCAGAATTCCATTTCCGCGGCCTCCAGTCTTCTTTCTAGTGCTTTATTAACAACCCATGTTTCAGAACCGTATGTGACGCAGCTTTCGAAGATCGTCTTATATAGGGTTTTCTTTGTCTTTCGCGATATTGATTTGTTCCATAGTACCGGATGCAGTGCTCTAGTGATTTTCTTTCCCCGTGCTACTTTATTTAATATATCTTGCTCATCCTTTCCGTCAGCTGTTATCGTTACACCTAGATAATTGTATACATTTGTGTGGTGTATCGTTCCGTACTCAGTTTTCATGTCCGTTTGCTCACCCCCTACAGCCATGTATTTAGTTTTTTCCATATTAAGTTGGAGTCCCCATTGTTCGTATTCTTCGACTAACTTTCTTATCATATATGACGCATCATCTTTGTCTTCTGCAATAACTAACTGATCATCGGCGAATAAAAGTGTGTGAATGTGATGATCGCCAATATGTACTCCCATTTCTCTGCACTTTCGTGTCCATTTATTTAGTGCGCTATTGACGTATATTTTGAACAGAGTGGGGGACAAGCAGCAGCCCTGTTTAAGACCTTTATTAACACGAAAAGCACGAGATGCTGCTCTTCCTATCTTTACTAGACTGCAGTTTTCACTGTAAATGTTCTTTATTGCGTTTATATACATGGCACTGACATTACTTTTTTCAAGCGATTCCCAGAGTTTTACTTGAGGCACCGAGTCATACGCCTTTTTAAGATCTACAAAGATGACATGCAGTTCTCTTCCGCAAGCTAGCTTCTTTTCCATTAGCTGTTTTAAAGTAAACAAATTGTCCGTGCAAGACCTTCCTGGCCGGAACCCACTTTGCTCCTCTACTTCCGTAATCTCTTTCTCTATTCGACTTTTAATTATGCGCCCATACAGCTTACTCATCGTAGATGTAACACTTATACCCCTATAATTAGAACAGTCCTTTCTACTGCCCTTCTTGTAAATTGAACTTATTTGAGCTAATTTCCAATCACTTGGTATCTCGTCTCCTGCTATGCATTTGTTAAATATTTCTTGCATTATTTCAAGGGCTATTGTAGGTGCGTGTTTCATCAATTCAACGGGTATGCCTCCAGGACCTGGAGCTCTATTATTTTTCATTCCTTTGAGTTCTCGGCGTACTTCTTCCAGTGATATATTTTCAGGTCGGCCATGCTCTATTCTCTGTGATCTGAGCACATTTACATGCTTGTATATCTCTCTATCCTCCGTTAACAAGCTTTCATAATATTTTTCCCAATTTTCGATGCCGATCGGGTCAATTTTAACTTTTTCGTTTGTATTGCTTCTTAGGCTGTTTATGCATTTCCAAGCTTCTATAGATCTTGAGCTACCCAACAGTTTATTTATTTCGGCACACTTTCTGTCCCAGAAGGAATTTTTAATCTTGTTTAGTTCTTTCTTAACAAGGTATCTCTGTCTGGTATATTGTTTTCTATCCTGTGGGTCGCCTGTCAATAACCATTTATGGTATAACTCTTTTTTTTCTTTAACCAGATTGGCTAATTCGTCAGTCCACCAGTTACACTTTCCATATTTTTTGTCTGTTATTTCTTCCCCCAAAGCTTCCTGTGCAGCCTGATGAATACAAACTTTCAACTGTTCGTACATCCGATTTGCGTTCCCCGTTATTTGATTATTCAGTTTCAGTGCCAACCTTAGCTTGTATAAGAAGGAGATTGACTCATCCTGCAACCCTTTCAGATTGTATTTTGGATGCTCTAGTACGTGATGTAACTCTTTACCCTTCAAATCTCTAGCTTGCTGATGTCTTGCCGCGTAATTAAAAAGTAGCGTCGCTTTTAGCATAAAGTGGTCACTTCCACATTCTGCTCCTCGTTGTACTTTGACGTCCTGAGCTTTTATTTTTGTAGACTGTTTTAAAATGACGTAGTCGATGATAGATAACGTACCGTTGAAATGCCTTCTCGTAAATTTGTGGATATCGCGGTGCTGAAAAAATCCGTTCATTATTCTGAGCGAAAATTGTTCACAAATCTCAATCAACCGAGTTCCATTATTATTCACTGCATCTTCACCATGTCGTCCAACAACTTTATCGTTTTCGTTTTTTCCAGTTCTTCCATTTAAATCACCCATCAATATAATTTCTTTTCTGTCGCTAATTTTATCTAGGACTGCTCCTAGATCGTCAAAGAAGGTTTCTTTTTCTTCGTTTTTTGCAGAGTCAACTGGTGCATAGGCTCCTATTATTACTACAGGTCTGTTACACAACTTCATTTCTACTGGAATAAGTCTTTCGTTTATAGCGTTCCAACTAACAATGTTCTTTACATATCTCTTGCTTATTGCTATTGCAACACCTGCCTTTGCTCTTCGACTTTTGTCTACTCCACTATACATGTATAGATATTTATCTTTATATGCGTTGCCACTACCTTTCTTTTTTGTCTCACTGAAGACCGCTACATCTATTTTGTATTTTTCAATTTCTGTAAATACTTGATCCACTTTTGTGTTGATACCCTGAATATTCCAATTACCAAAAATCATATTCCGTTTGCGTCGCTTGATTCGTTCATCATTGTGTCCGTCCTGCATCCGAGGTTTCATTACGGGATTTTTAGCAAGTTTTTATTTTACAAGTCTTAGGGAGCTAGCCTAACGCCTTAACCCCCAACCTGGAGGACCAGAGGATTTCTGTAGGGGATCCTACCCTTAGCCGACTGTTCCGGTTTTAAGGCGCCGAAAGTCCGCCCTCATCTCTCACTTTTTGGAATAAGATTTGCTGACTTTATCGTATTCAATCTTTTGCCAACGGACATTTCTTAGTATTTATGGACACACAGTTATCGGCATGCATATGTGCCCCTAAGGTCACTTGTTAGCCATAAGTAAGGACTAAGAAAGGAAATAATGGGTAATAGGTTTAAGTTAAGTGGTGGTAGGTGGGGATAGGATTAAGGTAAATAGGTCACCGGACAGATGCCTCTCTCAGTCGCCTCTTACGACAGGCGGAGGATACCCTAGGCCTATTCTCCACCCGGACCTAGACGGAGCATTAATAATTTGTAAATAACTTCAATAACGTCAGCAATG
Organism: Agriotes lineatus; assembly: GCA_940337035.1. Lineage (NCBI taxonomy): Eukaryota > Metazoa > Arthropoda > Insecta > Coleoptera > Elateridae > Agriotes > Agriotes lineatus. Next base: position 175,966 of record CALNHX010001319.1, on the reverse strand, counting down.
CCCCTTGCAAGCCGACATTTGCTCTAGGAGATAATGCGGCTTCTTAGTTTTATAATGGTTCATTTATTTTTATAGTATTCCTATTGCAATTGTAACGCCCGTATTCATAGTCGTTCGCCAGCGGATCGCCGGCGACTCGCCAGAGATTCGGTGAAATAGTATGTTGGCGGCACTGTACGTCTATGTCAAATTCGAGGTTAGATTTTGTGTCAGTTTCTGTCAAAACTGACTGAAAACCTAACCTGATCACCTCGAATTTGACATGGACGTACAGTGCCGCCAACATACTATTTCACCGAATCTCTGGCGAGTCGCCGGCGATCCGCTGGCGAACGACTATGAATACGGGTGTAAGTGTTGTACAGAGCAGCCGGCTTTGTGTTGATTGTTTTCTTGTGTAAAGTTTGTTTAAACGAAACGGATTCATTGGATTTAAAACGTTTTTGATTCAAATAAAGATGAAGTTGCTGAGGATATAGTCTTACAGTGGCATCCAAAAGTGTTCAAAAATCAACAATGCTGCTAGCCAACAACCGCCAAATTTAAAAATTCCCGCTTTTGAGATCTGTCAATATAAACTAAAAGCTTCCACGCCGATATTCTCAGGAAGACTATTCCGCCCTTGGTGATTCTAGAACGCCTTCAAAGTTATACTCGGAATAACTTGAGGTATAAGTTATCCAGAGAATAACTATTCCAGACTTTATACTTGCATTGTAAAACCGGCCCTTAGTAGTGTTTCTTAGTAACCTAAATAATGGATCAGAAAGCTTTTATTTAATGATCAACTATAGCTGTGTAAGCGTCGACGCATCGAGGTACGCGATAGGTTAGAAATTCGACGCTAGCGTTGACCCGGCCTTATAAAATATAATGCCCTCTCATAATACCCTATTTTGTATAATAGTATTTATCCGCAAACGTCACAAAAGTGACAACTTATTTGTCTTTATTGACAAGGTAAAAGTGTCACTTTATCTGCCTAAGCAAATAAAATACCAACTTTTGCGTACTTTATCTGCCTAAGCACACGTTGCTCTCTTTCTTTCTTTCTATGTTTGTTCGCTATCTCCTCCGAAGATACTGGACCGATTAAATTGTATGATGGCTTAAAATTTTGCTAATTTTTAGACTTATATCGTAGGCCGGTTTTTATTTTCAAATAGAATACGAAAAAGTTTTAATTTAAATAAACCTTTAAGCAGAGGATCGGAGCATCTGTCGCCGTAGGTTATGGTGTGACAGCTGCTGTGGCCGTGTGCTATTAGCTCGGGTGATTCAATATGTTCATATATCATTACAGTAGCGCGTTATTTGAACAACAGAGGTTGGCGCAGGGGTACAGTGCTTGCCTATCATGCGAGTGGCCTGGGTTCGATTCTCTTCCGATGCATCCTTTTTTTAAATATATATTAATGAAATTTACCTGAATACGTTTGCGGATAAAATAGTATATGTTATTCGGAGTAAAAGTGACTTTATGTGGCTTAACTGAATTATTTGCCTCACTAACGTTCGGCTAAATAAGCTTCAGCTTCGCCACATAAAGTATGACTTTTACTCCTAATAACATAATCTACTATTATGTATTCTGTATCACAAGTACGGAATGATCGAAAACTTTCAACGTCTACAGAGCTGTGGATTTTTTAAAATTAAATTTATGTTGGCAGTGATGAGTAAAGCTACTTAATAATATAACCCATGATACAAAGACTAGAAGATATGACATTGCGCATGCTTCCCCCACCAGTCATTAGCTCCGTGACGTCAAGTGGTGACATGCCATCGTTGTTTTGACGGCTTTAACCTATATTCTCTTGTGTAAGTATTTAGTTTTTTTGCAATTCATTTACAAGCAATTCGGTGTGCAGTGTGTAGTTGCAGCGCTAATAATAATTTAAAAATGATTGGACCAAATTTACAGTTTTTTCGCTTCCCTAAAGAGGAACCAAGGCGTAGTGTTAAGAGTGAATCGTTGTTGTCGTGCTGACCATTTCAACGCTGATAATTATCGGATTTGTTCTACTCATTTCAAAGACGAAGATTACGTTCGAAACACGAGTTATTGGACTATAAGCCCAAAAATTGTCGCCAATTAAAGAAAAATGCTGTACCTAGTGTAAATATCGCGAAGTCAAAAGCTTCTTCTTCAGAATGCAGTTCACAGTTTAGAAAATTATACATTAAAATGTTATTACATATTTTTGTTTCATTTAACCCAGTCATTATCCCATTTGAAGCCTGTAAGTAGATGCAAAACTTGGTAAATGAGAATATCACATTTGCGGCTACTACCAAAGTCACATTTGAAAATAACATGATATCCGACTAAATGAAATTGCATTTATTTCATACTGTTCGGAAAATACGACTTTACGTCATTAATTTGAGTCCGGAAAGTGGAACATTACACCATAAGGCCGGAAAGTGTTGCTAGGCAACTGCTGAATAATATGTTGGTGTCACAGTAAGTTTATGTCAAATTCAAGGTTATCAGGTTAGGTTTTTCATCAGTTTTGACACAAACTGACGCTAAACCTAACCTGCTAACATTGAATTTGACATCGATTTGCAGTGCAACCAACATGTTATTCATACGTTTAAATTTCCACAGCCGCCAGCAAACAGTATGAAATAAAACATTGTAGGATAGACGGCCGTAAATAGCTATTTAAGTAACAAAGAATATAAGGACCTATTGACATTTGAGGTAGGCAAGTACAAGCCAAGGCGAAGCCGAGGCTTGTTGCCTGCTGAGAATGTTAACAGGCGATAGATACATTCCGAGTTATCTTATAATATTTTTTCCGCTGCTTATCAAAATGTTCCTAGATTTTTGAAAAAAATCGTTTGGTGGGTCACCTGCCACCAGGATTAATTTTCGTGAATCGTGTTACCTGTGAGTGTCACATGTCACAAAAACACTTCCAATTACATATAAACAAAACGTCTAAGTCTGTATCTTGCGTTGTTAGTTTTATTATCCTAGGAACTTAATAATAATATTAAGTGCCGTTGTAAACGGCGAGCAGCAAACAAATATAATCACCGACTTACACGTTTTGTTACTAAGGCTGTAACACTAACTTACATGATCAGCAGCGGAAAAATATGATTAAATTACTCGTTTAGAAATTCCCGACTCGGCCCGTTCCTCGCCTGGTCTGTAAACATCTAAACTCGTATTTTAATCAGTCATTTTCCGGCCTTATAACGTAAATAACTATTCATTTACCAAGATTTGCATCAACAGGCCTCATTTAATCAACAATCAACAATAATGTACAATTTTACGTAATAAACTCATACAGTCACGGTTCTTGACTGTCACCGCGTGACGTCATGCGCAAAGTGAACGATTTTAAAACACGGGAATGTCATATCTCTGTTTCCTTGTATCATGAATATAACCTATACACTTTTGACAGATAAACTTAACTTTTACAGGATGTTTAATGCCGAGCACTAGGTGGTTCTGTGTACGGAAAATGCAGCAAATTATTTTGAATAGCTGTAGTTGTTTTTGTTACTAACATTTTTATGTATTCAACAAGCATGTTTGCATTTGTTGAAATGACAATCCTGACAGATATAAAATGCCAACAAAATTTTTTGACAAAATAATTCCACAGTACTCTAGACGTTGAAAGTTTTCGATCATACTGTATATATATCAAATAAAGTTAGTAATTACGGCTGCCTTATTCATTTTCAAACTGGTACTATTTCATGGCCGTTGTTATTGCTGTAATTATGTCCGTAATTGTCAATTTTATAGTTACCTACTTATGTACCAATAGTATTATGAAGATATTTATGCCCGTGTGTATAATCATCACGTAATGCTCGTGGTGCATTCAAAAAGTTAGGTCTTACTAGTGTTTCTTAACAATCTAAATAATGGTAAGAACGGTTATATTGAATGATCAACTGTAAACGCATCGAAGTACGTGATTTCTGACCATTCGCGTACTATAATAGTAGCTCACAATGCACGCCAGGGTATTTTGTACCTCATAATATGCCGTGTATTCTAGATATTAAGAAAAAATAATGTATTAGTAAGACGTAGAATTAATTATGCGTTTTTGATTATAATATGTACAAGAAATTTGGCGGACTTGACTTTGTGTCGCTCGTCAAACATTCCTCAAAATTCTTGTTACGCAAATCATTTTGTAGCCTAGGTATACTAATAACTACTGTAATAGTAATTAATGTATTAGGAGGGGTAACCCAGTCTTAACATTCGAGCATATTTTTACCACTCGAGCGAGCGCAGCGAAGCAAGAGTGGTAATTTATGTGAGAAATGTTAAGACGGTTTCCCCTCGAAATGTGTTCATTAGTTTATTGTTCATTGAGGCAATAATTTTGAATCAATAATAATTACTAAAAACTACTAAATCGAAATCGGATTACCATGAATATGTGTGATGTTGCTATAGTGAATGCATGTTAAATGAGTGGATGCATGTTAAATGTATCTTAACATTCGAGGACGCGATCATGTTAAACACTGTTTAACATTTCAATGAACAATAAATATTATTTATTTATATTATGTTTTCGTAAAGTTATTTTAAATTTTATTGTTGGTCCATTAATTGTGTCCAGAAGTATACATATTTTTATTTCATACTGATGTCAAAAATGACATTTTTCGGATTATTTATGGTACAAAAAATGGAACATTAAAATCCTAGTACTTATAGTAAAAGTTCAAGTACTTTGAAACTTATTTATTGTACAAAAAATGAAACATTAAAGTCCTAGTACTTTAAAGTAAAATTTTAAAGTTCAAGTACTTTAAAATTATACGTCAGTTGTTGACCTGAAATTTGAAATGATTTACAACTTTTTATTTAAAATTCATTAAACTTGCAGTATGAAATAAACCGTTGTATTCACCACGAACGAACAGTGTTTTTAAAGGTCCTCGCAAATAATTCCGTCCTTGGCTGACGCCTCGGACGTAAACAACTTTCTCGTCTTTAAAATACCACTTTTCGTTCTAGATAAATAAACTACTATTAAAATATCTTAGTTTACCCTTTAGTGATACCGGAGACACTACTTAGTTGACAAGCAACATAACCTCACTTAAATTATTAAAAACTATTTTTCTAAAGGATCTCATTAATTTATAACACCACTGCTAAAAACCAACAAATTGCGCTATGAATTATCTCGAGTCGTACCTAGAATTTGTGACTTCCATAAGACCAACGCTGACGTATAATGATGGTTGTAGCAGTATGAATGGTTTAATAACAAAAATCAACAATTACTTTGTTGCAGATCCGGTAGATTGCATTTATGAGGATCTCGAGCCCTCGCCGTCGCCTTCGCCTTCGCCCATTGAAAGCACAGAAAGCAATATTAGTGTGTCTCATGCTAGTTCAGACGAACCGTTGTTAATCGCCCTACAGGAAAGTACCCCAACAGAAGATTATGTGGTTTTAAGTTTCAATACAGATTGCGAGGAATCTATAACTAATACATCACACAATATTTCTTGCGATGTGAGTCCAAGCAACGATACTACAAACCACACTTGTCTACCAAACGAGAAGCCGCAATTACCTCGCAAGATGTTGAAATGCAACACGTGCAAATTTAAAACTCGGAGTAAACGTGATTTAAAGAAGCACTATATGCAGATACACGACTTGATGCTTGTTAGAAAAGCAGGTGCTAGGTAAGCATAGTCATTTATATGCCTAGGCCACGAAATGACTGGCGGACGAGATGAAGTCGAGTCTGCCAAATTGTTCTGCGGAAGGCAAACATTTCATGGACGTGGTATACACATTTCTTTAAAAGCTAATCATTATCTCCTTGCAGTGATAAAATTAATCTACAATATAATGTCGAAGCCCACACATCTGAACCTACTGTTGGTAATTTAAATTTTGAAGCCGAATCTCTACAACCTATAAAACAAGACATAAATTCTGATTTTCCACTTAAACAGCAGATTATGTTAAGTTTGGATGGGAATCTGCTGGAAGTGAAAACGAATGTAGAGAGTAATTTGACTGTAGTAGATCTTGAACGCGCAGCTGGTGTAGATGGCTTTGTTAAATTGGAGGACTTAGTGGCGGCGCAGGCTGGTGTAATGGGCGAACCAGCGTAGCTGTATTAATTTGTATCTAATAGTGTTATTGATTTATTTGATCAAATGACTCTTATTAAGGCTCGACTCTGTACTTGAATATTAAAAGTTTATTTGGCCTTGAAATGGAATAAAAACAAGGCCATTTTATACCAGATTCTTTCGCTGCCTACAAACTTGTTAAGAAAGCTTAAGGAATACAATTTTTAAATACAAAATTTTTGAATTGTTTGTAGCTGTTATTAATACAACTCCTACATCCATTAAGATCGATATACAGTGTGTAAGCGCTTTGTGTTAGAAAATATTTATTTGTAATTAACGTATCTATTATTATTATTTACAATTGTCTGACGTAATACACATTTGAGTTTAAATATCATAATTTAGGTAAATTCACAATTTTGTGGAAATTACAATTTGAAACGAAATGGGTAACAATAAAACCACAAAAAAAGTACAGGATTTGATGTTGATTTACTTTTGAACATCTGCAGTAGTGTTGTGTCATTCTGGTTGGACTCGGTACAAAGGAACGAATCCGGGTCAGGATCGATTTGGATCGAATCCAAGTTTCCATTCCGGATTCGTTCCGAGGATCGAAAAGGTCGCGAAGGCGTCAATTCTCGCGGACATTCATTTCTTTGGTGTTGTGTTATTCAATACAATATTATGTTTTGTGGGTTGACGGGGGACGGGAAACAGCAAAAGATGATGGTTGAGATTGTTGTCTATTTTCTTTCCATTCATAATTTCCAGTAAATTACTCATTTATCTAAATTATGATATTTAAGTTAGACTTGATGCCGAATTCACTCAATTGCTGAAATGGATTCAGAATTGTCTAAGTTCATTTCGAACAAATTCAGCATCTGAGTCTTAACATTTACAATCAACTTGGAAATAACTGCAGTCGAAGTCGGGTTTGATGTTCATTTTTGAACATCACCTTGTACTCAACCTACTTGATTGCATTTCATGGCTGATTTGATGCCACATCCATGTGTAAACATTTTGTAATTTTTATTTTTTCTCTTCACAATAAATGAAGGAAAATATATTCTTATCAATGAATCATTTAATTTGGTGTTTGGATTTTGTATATTAGATGACGAATAACGATCATAGAGGTCTGGCCATATTTCATGCACCTCCCTGTATAATACTGTTTTAAACATCTTTATTTTCATTATTAATTTTTGAACTTTGAAGAATTTTTTTAGAAATTTAATTTTGTGATTTATACACAAACCAAGGGTATAGACAATAACGTAGTATATAACTTTGTTTCTAAACAAATGATTCTAATTATTAATTTTTGCACTTCAAGGAAATTTTTGTAATATTTTAATTTTGCAATTTTTCTTACAAAAAAAAACGCTCTTAACAAAAGTTGTAGATAATTGCATAATACATGATCTTGCTCTAAAGAATTTTGTCGTCGACTAGCGTCATAATATTATCATTATTATGCCATAAAATTGTCGTAACAATGAATAAACACTGTCAAAAATCATTCAGATTTATTTACATTACTATAGTCCATTTACTTGACATCTGCACTGTCAGTGTAGAATTTAAAAAAAATTTCTCGACTATACCTTAAAAATAATGTGTTTTTTTATTAGACTGTACAGTAATTTAATTGTTAAAATGTGAAAAATTGCAGTGGTGCCAACATAATATCAGTTTGACAGTGCAGATGTCAAGTAAATGGACTATATGAATACTACAATTGAAATTGCCAGATATTGTGATACCTGACAATGTACCAGCTGTAGAAAGGACACAATCACTTGAAGAAACAATGCTAATCTGTCCACTAACAGATCCAAGGGTTTGAGCAGAGCAAATGTTGATAAGAATTAACAGCGTGCGAGACGTGAAAGTGTGCGGTGACGCAAATTTACTCGTTTTACGAGATTTATCACACCAAATTTTCACATGCTAGTGACAAATTGAAAGTTAAGAAGTGGTTGCTGCAAGATAGCAGAGTGCAAGTGGTGAATCATGAAGTTATAATTCCCCGGTATTCAAAGCGTTATTAGGATCGTAATAACGGCCAAGAGAGGCGAAAGCTACAAGGTCGCCCATGGTAATGACGTTTATCACCAAGGTCGGGGCAACAGTCTAAGCGGAGAATAGAAGGGGCGCGATAAGCAGTGTTTATCTTTAGTATAAATGGCCCCAAAAATAAAAAATCAACATGAACAGAAAAAGAGAATTAATTAAATGTCAGAGGGGTGCTACAGTGCCGGTGAAGTAGCGGAAATCTTCAAAGGGAAAAGACAACAAAAAGAAAATCAACCTAAAAAGAACCAGAGGCAGTTAAGAGGAGTAGAAAAATACCGAGTTTTCCGAAAATACGAAGTGCAAGAGAAGAGGGGATAACAAACATGGAGAAATTGGAAAAACTAATAATGGGACTATCTTGTCAGATTCAAGATATAAAGACAGGCACCAGCCGCACAAATACAGCCATAAAAATCATCGCCAACGAGCTGGAAAAATACAGAGAGGAAATATATATATATATAGTGGCTGGACACCACAAGGGGGGTTATGCCGCTTTATAAGCTTTCTAGATCTTATTTTGGGATAGATCAGTTCCCATCTTGGTTTATTTTAAATCTTGCTGCATATCTCCTGCCATTTTTTCCTGTCTTTTGTGCATTCTTGCCACCTGTATACTCCAATACCTCGGAGGTCTTCAGTAACTTCTTGCCACCATGTATTTCTTGGTCGTCCCCTCCTTCTTACACCTTCTGGTTTCCAATCGAGTATGGTGTACATAATTGAACTGGTTCCGGCCCTCCAGACGTGTCCTAGCCATTTAGCCCTCTGTTGTTTGATCTTCTTGACTATATCTTCGCCTATTTCTTCATTTAATTCATGGTTCATCCTGCTCCTGTACTCATTTCCCTCCTTTACCGGGCCTAATATATACCTTAATATTTTTCTCTCCATTATTCTCAGGTCCTCTTCTTGTTTTTTTGTCATTGTCATTACCTCTGCAGCGTATAACATTACCGGTCTGATAATTGTCCTATATATTTTCAGTTTAGTGTTTTTCCTCAGCATCTTACTCTGTAGCATTTTCTTATTTGCGTAGAATGCTCTATTGGTTAATGCTATCTTCTCATTAATTTCCGTCCTCTTGTCTCCACTGTTATTTAGGGTGATTCCCAGATATTTGAACTTGTCCACCATTTCGAAATTGAAGTTTCCAATTTTTACTTTTGTTTGAGTGTGACAGTCCTCGAGCCTTTTATCAATTCTCATTATTTTGGTTTTGTTTTCATTTATTCTTAGTCCTATTGCCGATCCCTCAGTTACTATCTCCTTTAATATCTCTTCCATTATACTGCGGTTTCTTGTAATAATCACTAGGTCATCGGCATATGCAATTATTTGACTTCCTTTTATTTTTAGCGTTCGTTTGTCTATTTTCCGCAACACATATTCTAGGGCCAGATTAAAAAGTGTCGCTGAGAGAGCGTCGCCCTGCCTTACTCCTTTGTTTATCTGAAATTCTTCTGTATTTCCCACTTGTGTCCTTACTGTTGCTGTTGTTTTAACTAATGTAACCTTTATTAATCTTCTCAGTTTAGCAGATACTCCTAGTTCCTTCAATGCTTTCATTAATTTAGTTCTTCTAACGCTATCGAAGGCTTGTTCAAAGTCTATGAAGAGAGCTTCCAATTCCAGCTGGTATTCATGTGCTTTTTCAATAATTTGTTTGATAGTGTGTATTGCCTCGACTGTCTTGTCCTATTATGCGATCAGATTGCGTTTTCAGTCTTTTCTGTATTAGTGAGGACAGGATTTTGTAAGCGTTATTTAGCAATGAGAGGAAATAAGAGCCTTAAAAGAAGAGTCCCTGAGGAAAGAAGCCGAATGGGAGAAGAAAAATCAGAACTCAAAAGCGGAATTGGACAATTGAAGAAGAAGATGGAAAGCCAAGAAAGAAGCGAAAAGAGAAACAATAATTATCAGGGATGGAGATTTTAGCAAAGTAAACGCCAAACAAGAAATGAAGGAATTTATAAGGACAGAGATAGGAATAGCCACAGAGAAAGGATGGTGACGGTAGTAAAGCTGAAGAACTTTGAACAAAAAATAGAGGTACTAAAACAAAAAAAGAGACTCGCGCAACAGGAAATTTACATAGATTGCGACCTAACCCAAGAAGAACAGAAGATCCAGGCAGCTATAAGAAAGGTAGCCAGAGATGAAAAGGTCGAAGGAAAGTGGGGTATGGGAAAGTAGAAATTAGTGATACTACAGTAGACGATCGAAATAGTGAATATTCACAAATGTGAACTTCCAATATAGTGAACACGAAAATTTTTGTGTTATGAATATAGGGCTATTTGAAACAGTGAATACCTGTAATTCGAAATAGCGAACAACTTTTCTGCTGATGATGCGAGACCATGAAATATATATTTTAAATGCCTAAACATGCCAGACATTAATTTAGGTGTTTATTTATTTTACAAGTTTTATCAGCTACAGAAATTGTAACCAAGCTTGGTTCAGTCCTTCTGTTTTACTTTAGTATTGAAATGGTGTATTTGTTACAGTTAGTACATATGTTAGCAATGTTGTCTGTAAAACGCAAGTTTTTATCATTAAAAGATAAAGTCGAAATGCTTGAATATTTAAAAATTGGTGTTAGTGTAACTTCATTAGCAAATAAATATGATGTTGCTAAACCAACCTCAAATGCCAACAGCATTATTCAGTGGGCTGAAGAGAATTATATCAATTATTCAGACATGTTAATATTACGAAACCTAAGAGAAAAAGCATTACACGATAGTCTAAAAACAAAATATAAGAAAGTCAAACTAGACTCTTTTGTTCAGAAACAAAATTAAAGCATCTTTTTATTAAATATGTATTTATACAGATTCTTAAGTTGTTCTTGTAGTAATAAATTCTTTTTTTTGATTATCCTAAATAGTGAACAAATCGAAAAAGTGAACTACCCTGGTTTTTATTAGTTCACTATTTCAATCGTCTACTGTATATATGAATGGTCCGACAAAGAAGAAGAAAGCCTGATAAAGAAAGAAGTTCGGGTCCCAACAAACTGATAAGGACCAAAGCTGAAGTAAAAACGGTAACGAATCGGGCTAGGAATATGGATATGAAACGGAATTACTACACACAACTACAGCATAGGAGTAGGGAGTGGAGGCTAGGAACGTGGAATATTAGAGACATTAGTGGTAAAAAAATTGAACTAGTAGAACAATTCGAAAAGCAAGATTTTACAGCAGTAGCTATCACCGAGAATAAGAAAAAAGGCTGCGGCATGCAGTGGATAGGAGATGGAAACCTATTAATACAGGGTGACCCACGGGAACCTTACCATTTAAAAAAAAGCACAACAAAGTCAATTTTCATTAAAAAAAAAAATTTAAAGAATGTACATGTTCAGGAAGATATGCCATTAATGTTATGTAGCAAAAATTATGTCTGGTAGGTGCCGCCCGTCTTCTCTGATGCAAACTTGCAATATCTCAAGAAAGCTTCTCCAGACTCTTTCCAATGTATCCTCGGTGATCATTTCGACTTCTCTCTGAATAGCAGCTTTCAGCTTTAGGTCTGTTTTTAAAATTCTTCTTACTGACTCACGTGACAAACGTAATGCGACCGCGTGTCGCCGAGCAGAATATCCAGGACTGTTATCATTGCCTCTCGCACCCTCTCAACATTTTCCTATGTTCGTGCCGTTCGTGGAGGACTTCTTTTTCTTTATATCCCCCGTTGTTCGTAATTTCTGAACCCATTTAACAATGGTAGGTCGGTTAGGGACAGCTCCATGCCGGTCGACATTGGGACGACCGCGAAATGCTCGTTGAGCTGCTATCACCGAATCGCCATTTATTTCTAACGTACGCGTCATAACTAACATGTGTTCTTCAACCGACCACCGCTCCATTGCGACTGGAGAGGTGAAATGGCAACTCCTTGGGAGGGTAATGACCGTTCCCCCACTCTCCGGATACCTCCCATACCCTCGCACCTTCCTTAAGAAGATGACTATACACCCATGGGTCACCCTTATATGGCAGAGTAGACAAAAAGGAATGGGCCCAATCGGGAGTAACATGTCTAATCCCAAAGGACAAAGTAGGAAAACTAAATAAATGGGAACATATAAATGATAGAACATTAAAAGTAATAATAGAAATTGCAAGAGATAACACAATAACAATGATAATAAACTGTGCACCACTAGAAGACGACAAGATAGAAGTAAAGAACCAATTCTGAACGCAACTACAACGCACAATTGAAAATTGCGAAGGTACTTTGATATTACTTGGAGACTGCAAGAATGGGAAATGAACATAAGATAATATCAGGGAGCAATAAGAAAGCACGGAAAAACACAATAAACAAGAACGGAAGAAGACTTACAATTCTGCATCGACAACGATTTGATCACAAACAATACATTTCATGAACGCAACTGGATACACAAAATTACAAGAGAAGTACACAGGCAATGAACGCTCAATATTAGACTATATAATAACATCTTGAAACTATAAAAAGGAAATAAAAGACGTCAGAGTTAAAAGAAGCTACGAAGTAGGTACGGACCAATGTCTACTAGAGGCTACAAGTAAAACGAACAACATAATAAAGAACATAGAAGAAAACTAAATTAAGAGCTTTAAGCTACGACACCCACAAATCAGGTACATATGAATATGTAGAAGAGACGAAGAAAGAAATAGATAAATATAGCAAAAATCAGCAAATAACAAACCTGGAAGATAAATGGGAAAGATTTAAAGAAAAATTACTAAAAATTGCAAGAAAAGTATGTGGATACAGTAGAAGCAGAAAAATAAGAAACAAACAAGCTGGTGGACTGAAAATATTAAGGAAGAAGTTAAGGAAAAGAAAAAGTTATAGAAAAAGTACATACAAAGTAAAAAACAACAAATACATGAAAGCTACAAAATGCAAAGAAGTAAAGTTAAAGTAGTGATTAAAGAGGCAAAAACCAAATGTTGGGGGTAATTTGGTAGGAAAATGCAACAAAACAGTGAAGAAAAAAAAAACTATTTCATAGAACCTTAAGAAGTATGAGAAAACAGAGTGGAATAGCACTCAAATAAATAATAAAGGACCAGCATGCAAATATAATAGATGAAGGAAAAACAATGGAGAGATGGCAACAATATTTGACAGAGCTATTAAATCACGAAAGTACATCAGAATACGAAAGTGAAAGTAACTATAAAAATACAAATGAACAATTAAAAGAAACGGAAGAGAATAATATAGAACTGGAAGAATTGGAAGAAGCACTATGTAAGCTAAAAATAGGAAAAGTAGCAAGATATGACCAACTAGATGCGGAACTGCTAAAGTACCTCGGATCAAACTGAAGGAAAGAGCTATTAGAAATATTAAACATGGCATGGGAAACTAAAAGGATACCAAAAGAATGGAATATAGCAACAATCCTACTGATATATAAAAAAGGCGACTCGAAGAACTGCGAAAACTGCAGGAGAATATCACTACTATGTACAGGATTGAAAGTTTATGAAATAATATTGGAAAATAAATTAAGACAGTTGTTGGAACCAAAACTAGCACACGCCCAAAGTGGATTTAGACCAGCGCATAGCGTCCAAGATCATAATTTCACACTGCAACAAGTAACAGAAAAAGCGCTAGCCAAAAACGAGCAAATACTTCTAGCCTTTTTAGACATGAAAAAAACATTCGATATGGTGAGCAGGACAGAAATTTGGCAAAGTCTAAAGAATAAGAATGTAGAAGAGGAGCTAATAGTGGTAATACAAAGCCTATATGAAAATACGCTAAACCAAGTAGGAGCGGGAAATAGAACTACAAGAACACTTAGACACAAATACGGAGTGACACAGGGAGGAGTATTAAGCCCACTACTATTTATAAGTGTTATGGATGAAGTGATGAAAAATCCTGAGCAAAAACAATAAAGTACAATGTGGGGTACAGAAATATACGGGATTTATATTTTCTAAGCCTGGCTTTATGTTTTTTTCTGGAGAGCTCAAGTGTTTAAATTATCATTTTAGCAGCATTTGTTTTTATCCCTTGAAATAAAGCATCTTAAAGGGCTTGAATTGCTTTTTTATGCTAGGTTGAATGGAAGAACAGGTGTTTCCATACATATGAACTCCGCATTTGTCACATTTCTTTTTTATCTTTTTACTTCCTTTTACAATAAAGGAAGTATTCGATTCACCCCAAAAATTCGAAATTGAGTTTTCAACAGATCTTTACGTTTTAGAGTCCCCTGAACCCAAAAATAAATATTTATGCATTAAGGGAGATATGAATATGTTTTTTCCCTGAGGTTGACATGTGTTACAGACCGAGGGCTTTGGCCCGAGGTCTGTAAGTCAACCGAAGGTAAAGAACATGAATATCTCCCGTGGTGCATACAATATTTTATCTACTAGCATATTCGTAAAAATAGTATGAAATTTCAAAATGTCATAATGACATTTAAAATTAGAATGTGTAAGTAACATCAAGGATTGCCTCATTGTATGGTTGCTAAGACGTTAATTGTAGTTGCATTGTTACCATGAGTTTGAGGGAGAAATAATTTGACAGGTCCCTTGGGAGTTATGAGTAGCTTTTCATATTTTGTTTCTATGACGAAAATGTACAATATCATGTTGCTAGTAGATAATAGTAGTTTGTACAACGAGAGTGGATATGATGTCCATATCGCACGAGGATAAAGTTTGAGCACGACGCCGTAGGCGGAGTGCTCAATTATCCGAGGGCGATATGGACATTCCACTCGAGTTGTACAGTGTATTTTTTCTACGACCTATCAATGGAAAAGAATGGAAAATTAAAAGAAAATTTATTCAACGCTAATTAATAAGATATCTTACAACAAAATCACGTTTGCCACAAACAGGGCACAGCAGGGCGTGCCCATTGCAAAACAAACAATTAATGAAAGTTGCCTAGGTAATCACGACTAACGTGGTTTGTGATTGGTGTATTTCATATCTACCCTTGTGTGGATATGAAATCATATACGTTCAGTTAACTACAATTGCCTACATATCCATTCTGTAGATTGTGAAGAAAACAGAATATATACATGCGGGAGTAGAAAAACATTTTTTTTTTCATTGGTCTGTCTGCGTGTCTGTGTGTCAGTGTGTGTGTCTGTGTGTCTGTGTGTGTGTGTGTCTGTGAACAGTATATCTCAAAAACGAAAAGAGGTATAGGGTTGAAACTTCATATGAGCCCACTAGATGCAAAACTCTGCGTTTGCACTCTTAGAAAATGTGTGCTAGAGGCAATAGTAATTTACGTTACGAGACCGGAAAGTAGTGTTTTGCAGATCGAACCAAGTAGATCACAGGGCGAGCCGCAGGCCAAGCTGGAAGCTTGGGGAGACCTGCAAAACACTACTCTTTTTTATAGTGGGCTCATATATAAGTTTTGTGCATTATGTAGATGTGACACCAAACTTTTGAAGAAAATCGCATAACCGGAAGTAGGTGTTTACTCTTGCGATTTTTCAGTTTTTTTCGATTTTTTCAAAAACGGCTCTAACGATTTTTTTCAAACTTCTCATTTTTATTACATTCTTAATGTGTATTGATGTGAGATAAGTGATTTTCCAGTTGAATACTTCTAAAATGGGTTTCTTTTGTTTTTTTTCTATTTTTTTTATTAACTCCTATTTTAAATAGAACACCCGGTATATTATTACATTTTTGAATTCAGCTTAAAATTCTAGAGAAAATTTGTCTCTTCACCTAACGCTCTATTTTGCACCGTTTTTGTAGAATTCGTAACTTTTTTAAATTTTTGACAAATGCTTAAAAAATTAAAATCAAATTTTTGGCTAATTATAAGATCACTGTCAAAGGAAGTTGTGTGCGTGTATCACACCAGATTTTTGTGTTATAATATAACTACTTATTTTAAGTTGCTTGTGTGACAATAAAGTCCTTTATTATTATTATTAAAATAAGCATATATGAAAAACAGTTGAATTTAGAGGTATGAAGTACCATATTAAAAGAAAGCTCATTAAAAGGGCTTTTCAAAAATATAAAAATATACAGGGTGTTCCATTAAAAAAAAACGAAATTATTAAATTTGCAAATGTTGAGCACTCGGTATAGCATTAATACTCTCTTATACTGTTTTTGACTCTAAAGGTAATTCACAAAAAAAATAATGTTTTCCTTCATTCAATTGTTTTCTGTTACTTAGCAGCTGCCTAGAGTTCAGCATTTTTTTGAATAAAATCGTTAATATCTCCAAAACGGTTGACGTTAGACCCAGACAACTTTATATCAAAATGATTAGTATTTTAATTCAAAACTTTGAAACCATCTAAATACAGGGTGTCTCAGACACTCTTTCATTTGTCATTATGCGTTGAAAGTTCCACCGGCGCCGGCGTTGATTTCTTCTCAAATACGGTCCTTAAGATGTTGTAAATTTTCACGTGGATTATTATACAGTATACACCCTGCTCTTGAGATAACCCCATAAAAAAATTCAGCGTAGTCAAGTCAGGACTTCTTGGGGGATAGTTAACGTTTCTTCTTTGAGAAATTAATCTTTCTGTAAAAAGTTATCGTACGGTTTCTAAAGTAATAGGTGTCGTATGACTAGAAGCTCCATCCTGCTGAAACCATGCTTCGTCATTAAATCTTACGAGTCCATGAAGTTGAGGAGAAGAAACTAATGGAAAACGCAAGGGTATGTTTGGAAGGGCGCATACGCCACCAGGGGTAACATCTAAGCTATGTAATTTTTCGTACTTAATTTGCAAAGATTCTTTTTTCAATAATTATCTATGTAAATAAGTTAAAAATAAAGAAGTTATGGCGTTTTTAAATGTGAATTTCTTTCTGAGACACCCTATATAAGGCATTTTATTAAAAAAAAGAGAGAGATAACAAAAACACCTTCAAAAAATAACTTAAACACTTGACGACAGCGAGAAACTAGGTTTTAAAGTACAAATTGAACCGTAATTCCCTCAAGAGATAAGAATCACAAAAAACTAGTTTTTTTTAAATTATTATCGATAATGTCATTTTAGTAATTTTAATACAGAAGTAAATTACATCGAAATTATATTAAATTTCCAAATATTTCTCCTTGTTGCTGAATAGGATTGAACCTAGAAAACATCTAAATTAGCAGTTTTGTTTTTTAACTATTAAAAGGCTGCATGTGAAATAAAATTCCAATATAATTTAAGAAAAATGCAAATAGAAATAGACATAATACGCAGCGCAGTGTCCAAAATTTGCGACGATTATATAAAACGTATTTTATTTCCACTGAAATAATTGACTTACGGTGAAGTTAATTTTAGACATTACAAAATTAGTGTAACCCGATGAAATTACAAAACCTGGAGTCCGGAGATGCAGTGTAGGAACCCTGAGACTCCGGGTGAAAACCTGAGAGATGGTCAGCCTAAGACCATTTAAGTCTTTTAAGATGCTTCATTTAAAAGCTTAACACACAGTCACCGTTAAAATGCTAATTTAAACACTTCAGCTCTTTGAACACAACAGAAAACTAGGTTTAGAAAATAAAAATGCAGCCATTGTTGACGCAAGAAATAACAATAACTCGTTTGTAGCTGAACAATTTAACACAGTCAATTCTAGTCGCAACATAAAATTGGATTTAAAAATCGAATTCTGCTATCATTTAATAAACTCATATTTATGTTTACTAAGAGACTATTTTGTATGAATATAACTGATTAAATTTTCTAACTATATAAGTACTAAAATTACTAATTTTTTTAATTCAAGAGATTGTGTCAATGATATTTACTTATTTTGGGAGAGTGAACAAAATTGCTTATTTTGTAGTAAAATTTATGCCGCAAGATATCCGGATGTAGAAAAAAATCCAGCACCAGAAGGAGAAATACTTAAACATTTTTTTCGTTGACTGCTTGTTAATTTCAATATTAATGAATTACTTTTCCTAAAAAAGGATGGATTAATAGACGTCATTAATACACTGTTTTTGATTAATGCACTCTTTTTCATTAATTAACTGTTTTTTAAAAAAGAATGGATTAATAGATCTATTAATACACTGTTTTTGATTAATACACTCTTTTTCATTAATTAACTGTTTTTGTGATTTTGACGTTTTGATATTATTTTGCATGGAGGTTAGTTGTATTAATAAAATTTTTCGCCACAAAAAAGATTTTGCGGTCAACGAAAAATTTTTGTAATCAACTCGTTTGTAAATGGGCGCTTAATAATCTCAACTATTAAAGGCACTCACTCGCTATCGCTCGTTCGTGCTTTAAACAGTTTCGATTATTAATCGCCTTCATTAACACACTTGTTGGTTAAATAACTATAATGTAATTAGGCCTGGAATTTTTGTGTATTTGTCTTTTTTAGCCGACTCAAAGTTACATAACAGCATTATGCATGTGTGCAAACCAAACCTGATTCTACACTAATATTTCTTTAAGAAAAATATATTTTTTTAGTAGAACTTGCTTAATAATGGTGGCATTATTTATAAAGATATAGTTACATTTTCGGTTAAACTGGTTTACAGTTGACAAATGTTGTTCAGTTATAGTCAGTCCAGTAACATTAGATTTTTGTCCAGAAATAATTACTATTATTTTCGTGATATTCATATTGCCGGCAGTAGGGCTGAGTGGTGTTGCATATCTCACCACACTTGTAAAAGTTAAGCTCCAGTCAGTACTTTGATGGGTGAACATCTGCATACGGTTGGTTGCAGTTTAATATAAATCAATTAAATATAACTCAATATGGTTATTAATAGCGTGTAAGAAATGACACGTACAATTTTAGACAGTAAATATTAATAAAACTGGTTAAATAAGTAGATATGCATATAGATTACTATTTTTAGGTACTAAGTATAATACATATCATGTGTAATGTGTGTAAGAAAAATATGTTTATTTTTTTATCAAAATGCTGTAACAAAATGGTAAAATTCTAATAAAAAGTCAGGGCGGACCAGGGGCAGACGGGGTCATATAAACCTGCCCGGGGAACTATCCACAAGTGGGGGACATTTATAGATTAAAAATACAATTATTTACTTCATACATAAAATTGAAGTCAGAATCAAAATGAGAAGCTCTGTCATATGACTCTTCTATATTTTGTTTAAAATGAGGGCAAAACTGATTAGTTTTGTCACGGTATAATCTTAATGAATCGACATTGCATGTATTCAACGTCAAAAGCGGGCTAGAGTTAGAAAGGTTTGCCGGTTTCCTAAAAGACACAGATCTAAAAATGTCTCGAAGCAGATGCTCGGCTTCTGTTACCATCAACTAGCTTAATCGGGAAGGCGTGGTTCGACAAACTTAACGAAACCGACAGGGGTTATCCTATTCTAATCCCTAACAATTCAATTCATAAATGGGGAAAATGCTCGGAGCGCCACTTGTTTTTAAACAGAGAATTGCTAACGCAGCGAAAACAAGAAATACCACGTAGCTATGAAGAGAGTCCTCCAGGTTGCTTCACACCACTCCAGCGTCACTCGTCAGCTCCACCGACGCCGGATGCAAACATAGGGTGGCCTCAAAAATCGAAGTCACTTACCTTCGATGGCCACCGCTCTGGAAGCTAATAACAAAATACAAAACACTCCTGATCTTAAGGGCTTACGCGTTCTATCGCATGCTCTGGTCTTTACATGAAAATACACTCGGCTAAAGCGGGATTTAGTTGAGGACTCAATAGGTTCACACATTTAAATCAAACCAATAATTAATTTAGCCAATAATGAAATTTAATGATTTAAATTTTCGTACATCAAGCCAAAATTCGGCTATCAAAAAGGTTACACCCTAGCTGAGGACAAAAAGGGGTCCCACGCAAGAACTAACTTAATCTAAACAGAGTTACAAAGAAAAAAACAACTAAAATATTGGCAGGAGTAAGTAAAGCTTCCGCCTTTAATGATCAACTGACATATTTAAAATACAAAGACGTACGCAATGTTCATAACTCCGGGTAGACCCAAGGGTTAAGCGGAACAGTGTACAGCGGCCCAAATGAGTGTAGAGGAAATTCACGATGATAATACAATGTTGCGCGGCGAGCTCCCACTAATTACAGTAAGCCCGGCGTTGATACACAAATTTGCATACAGCAATGGTTTTCCCCACATAACAAGGAAAAGTTAATTAAAGGCTTCAAGATGACGTCTCTTAACAAATCGGCAATTAAAGCCAAGACCTCCCCCGGGAAGCAAAACTATATGAGACGCCACTGCCTATCGTAACGATGCCCGCTACATTACTTTACTTCAATCCACTCGCCGCGCGCGCACTTTCAGAACGCACCAGAATGATTGCCTCGAAAGTTCGAGCTTCACTCAAAGGATTTTATTTAACACGGAAGAACTCAACAACTGGTTTAAAATCACCAGGCACAAGTCGAGGCAGCCCCCGGCTTCCGAAGGCCGGGGTGTGCAAAACTTCACACACAACTCTCTTCTGTGAGTGTCGGATACGAATTAATTAATTACCAATCGGGCCACGCGTGACGGATACAATGGAAGAAAATTTCGAACTCCGAAACCATTATTTTCATATGCACAGTTAACTAAGGGTTTATCAAACTTTATTTTTATTTCTCAAAGCTCAGTCAAAATGCGTAGGTGGAAAGCGGGGTTGACGAAAGCCTTCAACGGGTGATGCAATTGCCGACTTAGCAAAATTTGGCTACAAAATTTCCTAGAAGTCCCGCTTGGGGTGATAAGGCCTAAAGGAAAGTTTCACACAATGAACGAAAGCTACTGCGTATCGGATTAAAATTCAAGGGCTTAAATATCAAGTTACAGAGGCCAACAAAAGGCAATACACAAAACTTAAAACGTTAGCCTGGGTTATCAATAATGCCAAACAAAAAATGAATTCACGGGCACAATTCGACGAAATCTAAACTGGACGGGAATGCTTTTAATAAACTACGTGGTTCCAAAATTGCTTACGAGGTTTCTAGGTCGCAAACGTCTAAATGCCTGCTAATGCAAATTTTGAATGTAACTATACAGGGTCGTATCCAGAAAAATTCGGGCAGAATATTTTTAACTAATTTCGTAAATGACAACCTATAGTTGGACTGACAGCAAAAATGGCTTAACGAGGTCGAATATTCTAACAGTTTGTCTTTTAATTGCTCAGCTGTAGCGAAGTTATTATGTATTTTTATTAAATTTTTTTTTCAAAAATTCCAGGCAGTTTTCTGGAAGAATTCAGAGGTCAGATTGAGTAATGACATGTCGTTACATACATTCATGTTCCTGAAATTCTATATCATTGATTGAACAGCAACAACTAGTATAAAATAGTAGGTTTGTGCTCTTTTTCATTTTTGGTACCTCGTCTTTGGTTTTTCGGGGAAAAAAATTCACAGGTCCACGTCAAACTATAGGATATCGGTCTCTTAACTCTTTATCTATCTGTTCGCGGCGGTTTATTTTATTATTCGCCCAGCTTAAAATGTTCTGTTGCTTTCTAAATACTTGGTCATATGCATTCCACTAAGTTCTTAATTAGCAGTTTTTACCATACCATTGGCTTTAAATAAATCAAGACCTTTTGTTTGGAGATATCTCGATAAAGGTCCGGTAACCATATAAATAATTTTGAAAATAAATGCGCAGTTATTACATTTTCATATTTTAATAAAGCATTTTTATATAGAGTGTCAGTGTCAACTTTCGTTCGAGCATCGGGCCTAATTTTTTCATTGTTTTTAATTTTTTATAAAGCATTTAGTGCTACCTCTTTAGCCATCCAGTGTGGTTCGCTTATCACTTGCAGCCTTTTGTGGAAACCGTCCTTAGATATTGACTCATTCTTTGGTGAGACTCTTTAAAAAATACAATAAGCGAATTTAATACAGAAAAGAAAGCTACTGCATTTATGACTACACTAAATCGAAATCATTGAAAACAATTGGGCTCGCTTGAAAACACTGTGACATTAGGTGTTTTCAATGACATTCAATTTTGATTGGCCTTTTCTGACAAATTGAACAATTTTCATGGGTTTGTTCATTATAGTGTTGAATAATCGAAGAAACACTTTGAATATAAAACCTCAGGAAGGAGGGTTTCGTATAAAAATAGGGAACAAGTTGGGTCTTCAATATGACGGATAGGTGTTTCCTCTTACATTGACCAGTTGCGTCACGAGGCAAAGGGGTAGCAAAACTGTTAAGTTTAAGTAGAGAAGTAAACCCTTTTTCAAACATACTTACCACGCCACTGGTGAAAGTTTGTTAGGTTATGTACATTGTTTACATTGTACTGATTGCATGTAATTATTACTTACTGATGGAACGTTATTCCTTTACTTGTAGTTGTAGGTGTTTGAAAACACACACAAGAAGCACAACTAACAAGTTTTCACCACAAGTTTGTTTTCAACGAAACCGGTGTAACCACCCGAAACTCACAATAATGAGTCATCAATGGGTTTTACAAATGGCGACTTCCGTCGTAGTTCAATCATATGCTACAAGTTGACGACACTCCTTCCTGAGGTTTTATATTCAAAGAAGAAACAACATTTCTAGCTAAACTCCAGTAGTCGGCCATACATTTCTCGCGCATTTTAAAAATTCCTTTAACATAACCTCAAAATTGTTAGTTTTCAACTGCCTAACAGTTGAAGGTGTAGTTGTGGTCGAAGTTTGGTAAGTAAAATTTTGTTTTTGACTACTTCAGAAGCATGTGATAATTAGGCCATATTTACCCTTTATGAAGTATGATTTTACATCTGATGCGTTCTAATCATTATTTAAACATTTACCGATATGAATATAACCTTAAAAAGTCAGTAAAAGTAACGGATCATACTATTTTTTGATGGCCGAGTATTGGCCAACCAGATTATAAGCAAATCCTATAGTCGACCACGCGTCCGACTACTGGTTTTTCATAGAATTTGGTATTTTGCGACCATATGTTCCATATAATATTATACAAATTCCCAATTTTAGTTTAAGTTAGCTGTAAAATTACCTAGACCCAGTAGTCGGCCGCTTATATTGTTATCTGGCCGATTACTGGCTAGTACTCGTCCACCAACAAAAATGGTAGCTTCTTGTTTCTTATTTTATTTTTATTAACGTGAACGCAAAAATATATCTAAATAGATAGTTTTATAATCTTTTTAATACTCTTAGGTACCCTTAGAAAAAATGTCAACAGTGAAAAAAAGAGCAATACATCAGTATTCCAAGGAAGCACTAATAGATGCTCTGAAAGACATTTTTTTAGATTATATTTAAATTTTTAAATGTTTTAATAAGGAAAAATATTGTCACACTAATAATTTTATTTATGGCAGTGTAAATCTAAACATTTTTTTGTGTGTATTTTTTCATTATTTGATCATTTGATTTTCTTTTTTTGTGCCAATAAAAGACATTATTATTATTATTATTATTATTAAAGACATTCGAGAAAAGAATCTCTCCATAAGAAAAGCTAGTCGAAAATTTGAGGTCTCCAAAACAACTTTACAAGACCGACTAAGCGGTCGAATAAAAGAGGGCCCCAGAAAAATGGGCCCAAGTACTGTACTTACCACGAACGAAGAAAATCAATTAGTCAAATGGCTGTGCGAATTAGCAAAGTGTGGATTTCCACAAAAAAGGTAGATTTATTAGATACCGTTGAAAATATTGTTGTTAAGGAGGGACGCTGTACACCTTTCAAGGGCAATAGACCAGGAGAAAAGTGGTATCGTGCCTTCTTGAAAAGGCATAAAGAACTTTCATTTAGAGATGCCGAAAACTTAACAGTTGCCAGAAGCGTAATAACAGAGCAATACATAAGAAAATCGTTTACAGAGTTAAAACATTTTTTGACTGAGAATAATGTAGCTGATATTTTAGAAGATCAGTTCAGAATCCTAAACGGCGATAAAACCTCCTTCTCAATGTGCCCAAAGACTGGTAAAGTCTTGGCCCCTAAAGGTTGGAAAAACCTGTATGAACACAAACGGGGTACTGAAAAGGAAACAATAACTGTGTTATTGGTTTTTAACGCTAGTGGAAACACAGTGTATCTAGTGTTGCCACGAGACGAGACGAGACGAGATTTTACCCATTCTCGATCTCGATCTCGAAAATTCTCGAAAGATGATTCTCGATTCTCGAACTTTTAAGTACCGAATTGAGGCAGTTGCGACTGCGTAACACCGAGTGCTCCGTGTATTAACGTTCTGGAATGCCCTTGATGATATAAAGTTCGGTGATTCTCCTATACTTAGGTACGAGTATAAACAAATAATGTGACACGTATGGTAATGTATGTACACAGTTATTCGTTCACGTTTGCTGGTCTAACATCATGTGAATAAGTGTTTACAAGTTTATCAGTATTGTGAAGTTATTGGATATTTTACGGCATTTATCACATGATATTGGAATATGGCGCGTGAGTGAAGTGCACGGTCAAATCGCCTCCCAATTTTAACTGTGTTTACATGATTTACGAGTGGTTGTAATTTTTCTGAACACAAAATATAGATTTACATTGTGAAACGGCATCAGATTGGTGCCCTTATAGTGTCCTGTGTTTTTTCTCAACCACTGAATTAAGGAAATTGAGTACGTACACGGTCTATTCTAGCAAAATGGTTAATACTCGCAATAACAGTGCTGGAAATAGTGAAGAAGGTGACCAATTTGTCGGCATTATGCAACAATTAAACTTGATAGTGCAAACGCAAAACAATATCTTAGCTGAACAGAAAGCATTAACAGGTACCATGGCCGCATGTCAAGCTGATATTGCGTCAATTAATCAAAGCCTCAGTGCTTTCAACGATAATTTAATAAAGTGTGAAATGCAATCACAGATTTGCAATCTGAAAATGCTACTCTTAAGAGTAAGTTATCTGATGTTATGTCAGAATTACACGACTCTCAGCATCACAGACGTAACTCGCTAGAGATTGTTGGAATGCCTGTTTTTCCGCATGAAAATGTTATCCAAATTGTTCAAACGATCGCCAAATGTGTGGACTTTTCTTTAACTGTCGATATGATAGACGCTGTGCATAGGTTAAGGAAATATAGTGATAAGCATCCCAACATAATTATCAAATTCGTAAGAAGATTCGACAGAGATGAACTCTTACCAACAATTTAAAATAAAAGAGGAATTCCTTTATCGGATATAAAGCTATCAATGGAGGGCAGAATCTACATCAGGGAATCGTTAACCAGTGCCAACAAGAAACTATTCGCAGCTGCATAGAGTGCAAACAAGAAGTTGGGATACAAATATTTGTGGACGCGTTATGGTAATATTTTTCTCCGCGAATCTGATGGCAGGGGTGTAATTCCTGTTAAGTGTTTGAGCGATGTCGATAGGCTTAAGTAACAATGTAATAACATCGAATATTATTAATTTAACAATGTAATAACATCGAATATTATTTATTTACGGTATACCTATAGTTTGTTTATGTTTAGATCTGCATTTAACTTTCTGCTTTAAATAGTTGTAATTTGCGTTTTTTTTCTTTTTTGGGGAGACGAGTACCTCACATGGCACTCTTCACATTAATTTGTGTTCATATTTTTTTTTATTGTCATTTAGTTTTTGTTATCTGTTTTCACTTCTGTTGATGATTTTAAGTTTGATACATATATACCGTGTGTCCACAGGAGTACGCACCATAGAGATAAGATAATGCTAATAGAATATAAATATCAACCAGTGCTATGACCACCGTCCATTTTCTTGTACCATTTATAACAATATTGTTTCATGCAGTGGCGAGTCAGAAGCCAGAAAACAACGTTTTAGCATGCCAGCGATCACAGCATTAGCCGATCTTTCTATTCTATTTGGTTATCCCTATGGTGCGTCCTCCTGTGGACACACGGTATATATATAATCATTTCTATTCTGTGTTTATTGTGTAGTTGCTGTGGCGGCAACTAGATTCCAAATAAGACGTATAGGTACTCAGTATTAACATTCGACCATTAAATTATTATGAAATATAAGAGTTTCGATATATATTTTCAAAATGTTAGGGGTCTTAGAACAAAAACAAATATATTCTTAAATAATCTGTTAGCGGAAAATTTTGACTGCATTGTATTAAATGAAACTGGTCTTGATTCTGATGTATACAGCTCTGAATTATTTGATCAACGCTATAATGTTTTTAGATGTGATCGTGACAAATTACTTACTGGAAAAGATAAAGGAGGAGGTGTGCTAATTGCTATCAAAACTCACTATGCGTCTGAAGTTATTTCAGTAAATAAATATCCTGAAGCTTTGGCAATTAAGGTAAGCATTTGTGGCAAGTTGTTTATTATTAGCTCAGCCTATATCGTACCTAGATCGCCTTTAACTCAATATATCGAATATTTTAATATGATTGAAAATATCCATAACATTTTTGATTATGAAATTGTAATTTTGGGGGATTTTAATATTCCATGCATAACTGGTGCGGCTTGTGATCTTGCAGGTGGTACTCCGATATCAAAGAGTTTACAAGAATTTTTAAATCTTTTTAACTTAAAGTTACTTAACAACATTCAAAACAGAGATGGCAAAACTTTAGATTTAGTAATGGGGTCGCTAGATGTAAATATCGTTCACCACATTGATAGCCTAGTTCCAATTGATATTTTTCATCCTGCTTTACACATAACAATTAGTTTAGTTAGTAAACAAATCAGAAAGTCTACCCCAAAAAAAATTAACCAATCAGTATAATTACAGAAAAGCAAATTTTGATCTTTTATATAATTCGCTCCTGAATTCAGACTGGGATATTATTGATACATTCGCAGATACTAATGCTGCTACAGATGCTTTTTATAACATTTTCTACACAATATTAGATGATTGTCTTCCTAAAATAAAATTTTCTGATAAGAAAAATAAATATCCATTGTGGTTCACTAAAGAAATAATTTCAGATATTAAATTAAAACATTTTCATCATAAGCGTAAAAATGTATCTGAATATCACCTGCAAGAGTTTAAGCGCATCAGAAAAGATATTAAGCAAAAAATTATACAGGCTCGCACTGTTTAATAATAAATAAATAAATAATTTATTTATACCAATCCCAATCTATATATGTACATATAAAGAAAAATTAATAAATTGAATTAGACTTAGAATTAGAGATAAATAAATAAATGACTCTCCGCTTAAGCTATAAGGAAGCTTGCGTGCGGAGTACTTAAATAGTGTTGAGAATAGTGTTTGTAGCAATATTAACGAATTTTGGAACTATGTTAATAACAACAAAAAACATAATTTAACTATAGACACTTACTACTTTCATGATCGGGCTGCTACTACTAAACAAGAAACAGCAGATAGTTTTGCACAGTATTTTAGTTCTGTATACGCAGATGAATCACATTATGACCTAAATAAAATTATCGATGAGGGTGCACTGTTGAACGTGGATATTCTTGCAGTTACTGAATTTTCAGCAGAGGAAGTTGCCGCAGCTTTGAAGCAGCTGAAACCCAAAAAATCATCTGGTCCTGATGGTATTCCCCCTTACATATTTAAAGCTTGTTGGGAAATACTTCAATATCCACTCACTATCTTGTTTAATAAATGTTTAAAAACAACCACGTTTCCTGACAAATTCAAATTAGCTAAAGTAACTCCTATACATAAAACTGGAAATAAAGCACATGTAGAAAATTATACACCTATATCAATTTTATCTGTCCCAGCTAAGGTATTTGAAAAACTGCTATATAATAAAGTTTTTTATCATGTTAAGAATAAAATTATACCTCAACAGCATGGCTTTTTTGAAAATAGATCGGTTAATACTAATTTAGTTTTGTTTACAGATTTTGTAACTAGAGTTTTGGATGCAGGGGGACAGGTAGATACACTGTATACCGACTTTGCCAAGGCTTTTGACAAAGTCAATCATGATATCCTACTTAAAAAATTATTTGATTTTGGAATTTCTAATAATTTACTCTATTTGTTTAAATCTTATCTAGAAGGTCGGTATCAATTTGTTAACTTTTTGGGTTTTAATTCAGATCTTTATTTAACCACATCGGGAGTCCCACAGGGAAGTAATTTGGGACCACTGCTTTTTCTAGTTTTTATAAATGACTTACATGCTTGCTTAAAATATTCTCACGGATTGCTATTTGCAGACGACTTTAAAATTTTCAAAGAAATCACCACTTCTGTTGACACTGATATGTTTCAAAAAGATATTGATTGCCTGACCGACTGGAGCAACAAAAATAAATTATACTTTAATAACACCAAATGTAAGTACATGATATACACACTGAACAAATCTGTAATTCATTCTGGGTATAATATGAATAAGGTTAAATTGACTAGAGAGTTCCAAATCAAAGATTTAGGAGTCATCTTTGTTCCAACACTTAGTTGGGATTTACATATTGATTCAGCAGTAAATGCATCGTTGAGAAATTTAGGTTTCTTAATGAGATGCACATTTAATTTTAGAAATACTAAGCCTATTCTGGTACTTTACAATTCTCTTGTGCGTCCTAAACTTGAATACGGATCAGTTGTTTGGAACTCTCAAGTGAAAAAATATCAAAATAAAATAGAAACTGTACAAAATAAGTTTATGAAATTTTTATACTTTAAAAAGCACCACTCTTATCCAGAAAACAACTCATTTCAGCATATTCGAAATGAATTCCAATTATTTAAATTACACCACCGCCGTGAAATAACTGATATCTTATTTGTTTATAAACTTATCAATAATAGACTTGATTGTCCCAACTTGCTTCCCCTTGTGGGTTTATACGTCCCAGCATACAGAACAAGGCCGCGTGGCGCGCTGTATGTTCCGTCTTTTCGTACCAACTTAAGACAAAATTCGCCTGTTGTAAGAATGCTCACTGGTATCAATAGTGTACTTTCAATCAAGATATTAATATATTTGACGCACCCTACACGTCTTTTAAAAAACAAATTACAAAATTGTACGCTAACAGATATTTACGCTAACTTGATTCTGATCCCTATCAATGTCTTGATGCGCTTTTACTTGGGATTTGGTTGTCTTTTGCAAATGCTACAGTGGCCTACACGTTATTTCATTTTGATTTAATTTTTTTATGTATAATATGTACTACTGTAAATGCCATTATTTTATTTTATATTGTATGTTGGAATGCTGACAAATGTAACTGGACTGGTCCCGTTTTTGTCAGTCTATTAAATAAATATTAAAATTTTGTAGTGTATATTCTTAAAAAACCGTTATTTCTCAGACTTATTAAAATGAACCGCGGTATAAAAAATACTATAAAGTTCAACCAACCGCAAAAATAGTGGTGGTGGAAAACGATACAGTGTAACAGAAGATGATGAAGATTCGGTAAAAGATGTTGATTGTAAGATTAGTGAAGGTGCTGATACATCGGACAATTCATCAACAACGTCTACAAAGAAAATTGAAACTCCTAAAATAAAAAAAAAATAAGGGCCCAAGCAGAGTAAATGACAGTTTAAGTGTGGCAGGTTCGTCTCACGTGACTCCAGAGCGGTTGCGAATTTTAAGAAGCATTTTGACATCCAGAAAATAACAGACACAGACAGGGACAAAAATAACAAAGTTGCAAGCTGTAGATTATGTCATTTAAAAATAAAAATGACACAATCTAATACAACTGGGCTGAAACGACACTTGAAAATACATAACATTCAAGAATTCAGAAAATCGTTTCCTAATCAAGAAGTTTACAAACGAATTCTGACTGACGGACAAGCTAACATCTTTAAAGGTAGGTACAGGGTTATTATAAATCTTTCGGTATAATATTTCACGTAACACAAAGTGCCAAGACAAACATTTAATAATGATTTGATAACTCCACTAAATAAAAAATAATTTCTGCCTCATATAATAGCCAAGTACGATGTACCATCATTGTGGTAAGTACCTAGCGCTTGGAATTTTTAGGAAAATAAATAAAAATACAAAAATAGGTTATCAAAACGTATATAAAATAAGAGAAAATAGGCCTCAATTGGTAAACTTTAGGTAAAATTTAAAAAAATAGGCAAAATAAGAAACTGCCTGACTATTAAAGAACAGTTAAATTTAGTTTAATTTTTAGAAATTGAATATATTTGATAATGACATTTTCGGGCGAAATAGTACATTGTGTATCTAGGACGAAAAGCGTAACATTACCAGATGACTGTGAACACCGCAACAGGCTCGACAGCGAGTCTGCTAGGGCTTTGCTTTGTCTGAATGCTTGGCAATCGTGCGAATTTATTAAACAATATTTAAACTAAGTAAAAATTCAAATATTGTATTTTTATATCGCTTATATTTTCCAAGTTTGATCTTATAAATAACCTTTGTAAAGATTTTGTAAAAAATTAAAATAAAGTAGGTACTAGTTATAACTGTTCTACTTTGTTTTTATGCAGGTTTTAAGAATACTATTGAAAAACTGTCGAGATCGAGAAATCGAGAATCTCGAGAAAAATTCGAGAATTTGGTTAATCTCGTCTCGAATATTCGAGATGGAAAACTGTCAATCTCGATCTCGAAATTTCGAGACGAGACGAGACGAGATCGAGAATTATCTCGTCTCGACGGCATCACTAAGTGTATCCTATGGTGGTTTTCCCATACATTCGGCCACCGAAAGCTGTTGTAGATAGTTTACCTAGTGGATGGTTTATGGGAAAATCTAAGAATGGTTGGATGAGAGGCGATGTATTTTATGAGTACGTAGCCAATGAAGTCCACAAGTGGTTGGATAAAGAAAATATAACTAGACTACTACTACTTCTTATCGACGGTCATAAGTCTCACTTGACATTAGAGATAAGCGAGTTTTGTGATGCTCACGGGATTATCCTTTATGCTCTTCCGCCGAACACCACTCACATTTTGCAACCTGCAGATGTCGGTGTGTTTAAACCTTTAAAGACAGAATGGAAGAATACTGTCAGAAAATGGCAGTCAAACAACATAAACTGTGTTTTGAATAAAACAAATTGTTGCCCTCTGTTAAAAGAAGTAATAGAAAAAACAAACGCATCTTTACCAGAAACCATCAAGAATGGTTTCAGAAAATGCGGACTATATCCCTTTAATCCTGAAAATGTAGACTATTCAAAATGTATACAAAACAGATTAGAAAATCTGAATGAAGAATTAGCGGAATACGATAATGTACTTACTCAAGAGAACCTTAAAATTACAGAGCAAGTTTTGTGCTATTTAGAAGCAACACTTTCAGCTAAAGGAATCATGAATATACCCGATATTGTTAGAGAAATTCGGGCAACAGAACCTCTAAATAAACCAATAATTAAAATATATGAGGTATCTAATGATGGCGCATTAAAACTAGTCGGTAGTACACATATTACCAACGGAGATACAGTTCAGGATGTAACTGACAATACACAAGACATTCAACCAATAATAGAAGCGTATGATATAAATATAAATAGTGATGAAATACTGAGCTCTAGTTCAAATTTCGTTGAAATAAATGAAACTTTGGAAAATAGTCAAATGGATGAACTTGAAAATGGAAATTCTCAAAATCAAGATTGTGGTGAAATACAGGATCAGATGATTATTGACGAAAACAAATACCAAAACACGGATGATAGGGAAACCGACAAGAAAATGTTAAGCATCGATCCAAACTGCAATTGAAATAAATGAATATTTAGAAAATAAAGAAACAGAAGAGCTTGAAAAAGAACATAGTGTGAACAAAAATATATCCAATGTACAAAACCAGGGATGCGGTGCAATAAAATATCTAAAGAATATCGACCAAAAAAAATGCGAAAATGGAGAAAAAATTCAAGAAAACAATGTTACATTTTCCCAATACGGCACAGATACATCAACAGGGTATCAAGAGAATAATATCGAAAGCCAAAAAAAGGAATCGAATTCGAGGAATAATAAAATTAATATTTTACAAAACATTACTCTACCAAGAAAGTTAGAGAACGAATCATTCCAAAATCATTTGTTTTGGCCATCACCTTTGGTTCGAAAAACAAAAAAGAATAGCGATGAAAAACAACCAGCTGCTATCTCAGCAGACAGTTTTAGAGAATTTTTAAGAAGAAAACACGACAAGAAACAGAAGGAAGGGGAAGAAAAGCAAAAAAAAGAGAATTAAAAGCACTCAAGCGCGCTGTTGAAAAGACTGAAAACAAAGCAAGTAAAGCTAAGAAATTAAAGATCAAGGGAGAAGAAAAAACTTCTTGACCGGAGAAGATACAAAAAATAAAAGAAATGACTTAGATAGTGACGCAGAGAATGACGACTTAAAAAACGTCGGCTGCGATAAATGCCCCAGATGGTATCATTTAAAATGTACGGATTTTGGCGGGCGTACTTATGCAGAGATTATTGATAGAGAATTTATATGTCCTCTATGTTAATTATTTTTATAACGTTTTTGAAACCAAAAACATGTTTATTTACACTCTCTTTGTGTTATCTTTATTTATACATATAAACATAGAATACAAATTTATTTTTATTTTGTTTGAAGTGAGATGAATTTATTTTTGTTTTATTTTAAGTGAGATGTATTTACCCCGCAGGGGGTAAACGAAAGTTTACTTTGGTGTGTAGCGACACCACGGACCCAAGCGTAGAGGAATCAAGCTCGATAAAAAAATTACGGTCCTCCTTGTTGGGGGTTGAAGACGGGCTAGCAACCCGTTGTTCGCAAAAATCTATATATGCTAAAAATTTCGACAAAAGGCCTCGGAATCAGGATAGATTTAAAATACGACGAACGCTTAGAAAAAGGACAATGAGATTGGCTACCTGGAACGTACAGGGAAACAGAAACAAGCAAAAAGAAGTCTTCGATGAATTGAAAAAAATGGAAATCCATATATGCGTGCTCACAAAAACTAAAAAGAAAGGAAAAGGGAGTGAAAGAGTGGGCGACTACATTCATATCTATAGTGGTGTCAGTAAAGATTCAAGAGCTAAAAGAGGGGTTTCCATAGTGGTGCATAAAAGTTTAAGAAACAACATAAAAAGCTGGGAAGAAATAGATGAACATATAATAACTTTAGAGATAACAAAAAATGGTCATAATATTGTAATCGTCGGAGTATATGCTCCTAGCGATGACGCTGATAAACAAACAAAGGATAAATTCTATGAACAACTAAGCAGTATAGTGTCGGATATTAAGGATGATAAGGAAATATATATATTAGGAGATCTAAATGGTAGAACTGGGATAGACAACAACGACCCTGTAGTAGGAAAATATGGTGAACCGGCAGAAAACAAAAATGGAAGACGTTTAATAGCTTTATGCAGAGTGGCATCTCTAAAAATAATGAATGGTTTTTTCCACATAAAGATGTTCATAAGTTTACGTGGGTACGACCAACACAAGGACGTCACTCGATAATTGATTACGTGATCCAGCGTCAAAATTCAAAATTAAAGAGAAAGACCACAGCCGTTAGGGTACACCGTGGACCAGAGTGTGGATCAGATCATCATTTAGTGATTGCCAAAGTAATAGTTAATTATAGAAGATCAAATTCGAATAAAACACTACCGAAAGAAAATAAAGAGGAAAACCTAGACATGTACAAGTACAACCTAGAGAGCTTAAGGCTTGCATTTAGTAAGTTGCCGTATACCGGTATTTATCCAATAATGGAAATAACTTTCTAACAAAATTACAATTTTGTTATTACAGATGGAATAAATGACTACTATTTTACATGTCGCTATATTACTTATAAATGCCCCCGCGACCCCAAATTTTGAAAAAGTTAAATAGAATTTAAGAAACTATTATATTTGTTTCTAACTATTTGTTGTGGCCAGACCATATTTTTAAATTTATTTTGAATTTGTGTTCCCGCGCGTATTTGCTGTTTCCGGCTGCATGCGTATGACTCGCGCAGTATTCCGCCGATTTGCGGCACTCAACTGACTTCTTCCGCTACGCTGTCAGCGGCCGGTCACACCAAGCATCGCTGCGCCCATTTAAGTAAAATGTCCTAATTGCCAATGATTATTAAACGAATAAACAAGTGATCAGGGTTTTAATCAACAACATACAGTCCGCTTAATTTCCCCTGAAGAAACATGGTCATTCGAGCCGTATGGAGCATCGCACATGGTCAACTTCAACGAGGTGATTAGCGACAGCATGCCGTAAACGTTGCAGACAGCGGAGGGCGCACGACAAAAACACCGGATAAATGTGAGCAAATTCCTTTCTTTCTTATCCTTAATTGTGATTTGAGATTTGTTTCAATGTTGAGTTCACATTTATAAGAGAAATTGCCAAGCATTCTGGCACGTCCTCAATTATGTTTAACTGCTTTTTACCCATATGTTTGATCTGAATAAAGGATTAATACAATTTTCATTGAAAGCACAAATAAGCGTATTTTCGTAATTTCTTAATCAAAGCAAATAATAGTGTGAAGGGAAAATTATGAGAAGCTCTTCGCGCATTATTTAGTTGCATATTTACTTTGGGAGTGGTAAATAAGTTTGCCCTCATTTCGTGATAAGAAATTAAATTTTTCGCTGTGTTTATTCATTTTATGTTGTATTGGCTCTGTTCCAATTAATGCTCGGTTGTTTATCGGCAATTAATGTTGTATTGGCTCTGTTCCAATTAACGCTCGGTTGTTAATCAACCAATAATTCTGTATTGGCTTCGTTCCAATTAACGCTCGGTTGTTAATCAACCAATAATAATTCTGTATTGGCTTTGTTCCAATCAATGCTGGGTTGTGTAATCTACCCTGTGTAACGCTATTTTCTTAATTTAAAACTTTGTTGTTTTACTGACTAATCACGCAAAAGTTTTGTAGTTCATGATTCACAAAATGGATCATATTCCTGAAAGAAATGCTTTAAAAGCACGCTTAACTCGATTTGAGGAAACTTTAGAAAAATTAAAAGCAACATTTAGTATAGACAAAAATCTAATTACTGAAATTGATGTCGAAACTTTTAGTTTACAATATGAAGCGCTAATCCCAGTGCTACATACATTTCGTGACTTGCAACAAAAAATAGAGCGGTCAAGTACAAATATTAAAGCTGAATACGATGAAACCGGTTCATTTGAAGAAAAATATTATTTTTTAATTGCTTCTTCGAAATTGTTTTTGAGAAATTTCAAAGTAGATTCAAGGGCTGCAAGTCCCGCAGGATCAAATCAAGGTTTGGTAAGGTCATCCAATGGAATGAACTTTGTGAACTTGCCAACCATAAAACTTCAAATTTACAACGGTAACCCAGAAGAGTGGTTAAGTTTTAGGGACATGTTTAAAAGTTTAATACATGAAAATTCGGATTTAACTGAAGTGCAAAAATTGCACTATTTGCGTACCTCTTTAACCGGAAAGGCTTGCGATTCAATTAAAAATTTGCCAATTACATCTGATAATTATGAAATAGCATGGAAAAGTCTTAATGATAGGTACAATAATTCTAAAGTTTTGATATATCATCACTTAAAAGCATTGTTCAATCTGGAAAATATGGTTAAGGAGTCATCAGGTAAATTGAGAGAATTAATTGACGCGTTCAATAAAAATTTGAGATCTGTTGACGCACTCATAGATCAAAGCGAACAAAGAAACGCACTTCTAGTTCATCTCCTTTATTCAAAGTTAGATCCTACGACCACGCGAGAATTTGAAAGCTCAAATGGACATAACATGGTTCCATCCTTAAAGGACTTAATTGATTTTCTTGAAAAGAAAGCATCTTTGCTGGAAACAATTGATGAAAAAAGTTCAAAATTGAATAGTCGTAAGGAAACGCATTCAAGGTCATTAATGTCTTCACAAATTTCTTGTAATTATTGTAAGGGTTCTCACTTAATTTACAAGTGCGATGAGTTCAAAAATTTAAGTGTAGATAACCGCATTGCCAAGTCAAAGAGTAATGGCTTGTGCACAAACTGTTTAGCTAAAGGCCACATCAAAAAGGATTGTAAATCATCTTACAGATGCCGAACTTGTAAAGCAAAACATAACACATTATTGCACCTTGAAAAGGAATCTGATTCAACTGTTTCTAGAAATGAAAACAATGTTCAAAAATCTGAAATAGTATCTTCGTTTGTTTCACATAATACAAATGTTCTTTTGTCAACAGCTATTGTAAATGCACGTGATTCTCATGGTAAAATTCATCATGTAAGAATTCTATTGGATTCGGGAAGTCAAAGTAATTTTGTAACCGAAAAATGCGCTCAGCGGCTAGGTCTAAAAAGGAACAAAGTTGAAATTAATGTGATGGGTTTGGCAAATTCGCTATCCCAAGTTAAATCGAAGTGTACAGTCAAGTTAATGGCGGCACATTCCAAGTTTAATGTTGATATTTGTTGTTTGATTATACCTACAATTACGGGCGC
Source organism: Agriotes lineatus (assembly GCA_940337035.1). NCBI lineage: Eukaryota > Metazoa > Arthropoda > Insecta > Coleoptera > Elateridae > Agriotes > Agriotes lineatus. Next base: position 139,330 of record CALNHX010001319.1, on the reverse strand, counting down.
TATCCCAAATAGTCCTGTGAATATTTCTCATTTGAAAATTCCTTCAAACATTCATCTAGCTGATTCTAATTTCCAAAGGCCAGCTGAGATCGACATTCTTATAGGTGCCTCATGTTTCTATGATTTGTTGTGTGTAGGGCAAATTTCACTCGGGAAAGGTCAACCTAAATTACAAAAAACACGTTTTGGTTGGATTGCAAGTGGTCATGTGGGCTATCCCTCAATGACCTCAAATGAAGTAAAATGCAACTTTACTTATTCTTCTGTAAATGTTGAGGATCAGATTGCCAAGTTCTGGCAAATGGAGGAAATTCCTATGAAAAAGGCTTTTTCCGTCGAGGAAAATGAATGTGAAAATCATTTCGTGAGAAATACTACACGCGATAGCGATGGTAGATTTATTGTTAAGATTCCTTTGAAAGAATCTCCTTCAAGGTTGGGCGATTCTTATAATCAAGCCGAAAAATGTTTAATTTCACTTGAAAAACGGTTTAAGAACGATGACGTGTTGCGTGGTAGGTACTCACAGTTCATGCATGAATATGCTGAGTTGGGTCACATGACTCTTTCAGAAAAGGATGACACCGCAAATTCTTATTTTCTTCCGCATCATGGTGTAATTCGTGAAGACAAAGTCAGTACCAAGCTGAGAGTTGTTTTCAATGGCTCAATGGCTACAGATACAGGTTATGCACTTAATGACCTTCAAATGGTAGGGCCTGTTATACAGCGAGATTTAATTTCAATTTTAATTGACTTTCGGTCATATACTTATGTTTTCTCTGCTGACATTGAAAAAATGTACAGGCAGGTAGTAGTTTGTCCCTCGCAAAGATACTTACAAAGAATTTTGTGGAGACCCAATCCGAATGAGAAGGTCAAGACTTACGACATGAATCGATTGGTTTATGGTACCGCTTCGGCGTCCTTTTTGGCAATACGTAGCCTATCCCAATTAGGTTATGATTGCAAGGATACACATCCCAAAATTTCTGAAATTATATTGAATAATTTTTATGTCGATGATTTGCTTGCTGGTGCAAACTCGCTTGCAGAAGCGCAGGAGATTTGCATGAGCATAACTGATATCTTGAACTCTGGTTGTTTTCCATTGAAAAAATGGATCTCAAATGATCCTCGTGTCTTAAAGGATGTAAATCCTGAATATATTCATCCACACCTCTTGAACCTTGGGTCAAGCGAATGTACAAAAACGCTTGGAATAGCATGGGATTTTCAATCAGATCAGTTGGTTTATTCAATTTCTCGAAGTCTGCTTGAAAAAGTGACTAAGCGAATAATTCTTTCTGAATTGTCTCAAGTTTTCGACCCACTCGGTCTTCTCGCGCCTGTCACGGTGGTCGCAAAAATGATTATGCAACAGTTGTGGTTGCAACGTTTGGACTGGGATGAAAGCGTCCCCTCCGATATCCATCAAAAATGGGTTCAATTCCGTTCCGAACTTGTCAAACTAAGCACTGTGAAAATTCCTAGACATGTTATGTGTGACAATCCGAAATATGTAGACATACATGGATTTTGCGATGCAAGTACCCTTGCATATGGCAGTTGTGTTTATGTTCGATCTGTTTCTCAAAATGATATAGTATCTTGTCGTCTTTTATGTTCAAAGGGCAAGGTAGCCCCATTGAAAACAATAACGATTCCAAAGTTGGAACTGTCTGGTGCCTTAACCTTAAGTCGCCTAGTAGACAATGTTTTAAAGTCCTTAAGTTTCAAACCCAAAAACGTGTACTTGTGGACAGACTCTACAGTGGTACTTGGTTGGCTTAAAACTCAACCTAACTTGTTAAAGACATTTGTAGCACATCGTGTCGCTGAAATTCAATCTCTGACCAGTACATTTTTCTGGTTGCATGTTCCTACCAATGTCAATCCTGCAGATTTGTTGTCGAGAGGAGTACCTCCTTCTCAAATTCAAGAAAATGAATTATGGTGGAATGGGCCTAACTTTCTGTATTTTTCTCCGCATCAATGGCCTAAATTGAATCAAGCTCCTGAAAAGCTTCCTGAATTGAAGAAAAATGCTCAAGCGTTTGCGTCATCAAATGTTGAAAGATTTCAATTTGAAAATTACTCAAACTTAAATACTCTAAAAAGAATAATTGCCATTTGTTTAAGATTCAAGCATAATTGTCTTAACCCCACGAAAAAGCGTACGGGTTCGCTGACGAGAAAAGAAGTCGATGAAGCTCTTTTGTGTTTAGTAAAAATATCCCAACGCGAATCGTTTCCAAATGAGTATACTTTGTTAAAGGAAAAAAGGGAAATTCCTTCATCAAGTAGTGTCTTAAGTCTTTCCCCATTTCTAGATAAAAATAATTTAATTCGTGTTGGTGGGAGAATTCAAAATTCTGACTTTGAGTTTAACAAAAAGCATCCCTTTCTTATTTCGGGAAATCATCGTTTGTCAAAACTGATATTCGAGCATGAACATAAACGTTTGTTACATGCTGGCCCTCAGCTTTTGCTATATACCATACGCGAGACATTTTGGCCTACTAACGGTAGAAATCTAGCCAAAAAAGTTGTGCATGATTGCGTGAGGTGCTTTCGAGCTTCTCCCAGAGGAATCAATCCTGTGATGGGTAATTTGCCTGAAGATAGAGTTTCTCAGAGTTTTCCTTTCGCGATTGTGGGCACAGATTATGCTGGTCCCTTACTACTCAAAAATAGAAAAGGACGAGGTAGCAAAACCTCAAAATGCTATATCTGTGTTTTCATTTGTTTTGCAACAAAAGCAGTTCATATAGAACTAGTTTCAGATTTGACTAGCAATTGTTTTTTATTGGCGTTGAAACGTTTTGTTTCTCGCAGAGGCAAACCGACTAAAATTTACTCAGACAATGGTACAAACTATGTTGGTGCCAATTCAAAACTGAAAGACATGATTACATTCATTCGTAAAAATAATAAAGAATTGTCTCAATTAGCTCAAGATTTTGGTATAGAATGGCATTTTATACCACCGCATTCCCCACACTTTGGTGGTTTGTGGGAAGCCGGTGTAAAAAGTATAAAACATCATTTGAGGAGAGTGGCGGGAAACGCGTTGCTAACATTTGAAGAGTTGTACACTCTTTTGTCTCAAATTGAATCGATCTTAAATTCACGACCACTCTCTCCTCTGTCTCCGGACCCCAATGATTTTTCCTGTCTAACTCCTGCTCATTTTCTGGTTGGACGCCCTCTCACTGCGACTCCTGAGGCTGACGTAACAACTACGCCTGAGAACCGGCTCCAGCAATACGAACGAGTGAAGCAGATTCATCAAAACTTCTGGAAGCGATGGCATCTCGAATACATTAGCGAGCTGCAAAATCGCGTCAAGTGGCGCAAGAACAATGGTGTGCTTCAAGCCCAACAACTCGTCTTGGTCAAAGAAGATGGCATACCTCCCCTCCTATGGCGCCTTGGACGCGTCACGAAGGTCCATTCTGGAAAAGATGGCCTCAACCGAGTGGCCACAGTGCTCACTCCCTCTGGAACTATTCAACGCTCGTTTGCAAAGCTTTGTCCGCTCCCATTACAATAAAAAGGACACTAGCTGGATTCACGTTTAAGTGATAAAAATGTGAAATGTGTGTCAATGTTCTTTCATCAATCGATTTACTATAGTACATGTTTTGTTAATTGTTATTTGTTATGATCTTTGTTATATTTTTGTTGAAACGCCTTATCGTTTCAAGGTGGTCGCTATGTTGTGGCCAGACCATATTTTTAAATTTATTTTGAATTTGTGTTCCCGCGCGTATTTGCTGTTTCCGGCTGCATGCGTATGACTCGCGCAGTATTCCGCCGATTTGCGGCACTCAACTGACTTCTTCCGCTACGCTGTCAGCGGCCGGTCACACCAAGCATCGCTGCGCCCATTTAAGTAAACTGTCCTAATTGCCAATGATTATTAAACGAATAAACAAGTGATCAGGGTTTTAATCAACAACATACAGTCCGCTTAATTTCCCCTGAAGAAACACTATTATTGAAAATATAAGGTCAACTAATTCAAATTTCAGAATTTTTGCTCTGCCGGTGCATTCAGATTGTTATTTTCCATCAGGATAGCTACCAAAAAGTTTGAAGAATGTTAATCTTAATCCAAAATCTTATAATTTGTATCAATCTGAAACATTCTTATTCAAAAAATTATTTCTAAAGATATGCAACCCATCTAACCACATTAGATGAGGGAAGCAAAAGGTATGATTCGCCACAGTTAAGCTAGGTAAGCCGATTAAGATAACATCAAATAAATGAGCGGCTATACTCACAGTTTGTTTAAAATTTTAAAAGTAAAACTGCAGTTTATTTGAATAATAATAAATAGATTTATTTCCAACGGGAACTAAATTCCCAATTACATGAAACATAAAAAAATTAGTAATTAAATTAGTGTCGCTAAGACTTAAATCAAATAAAACAAAATAACTGATTATCTTCTAAACTAAACTATAACATAACACCACAATAGTGAAACAGTGCCTATAATAATAAAATAAAATAAAATGAAAGCACCGCCTAAATCCACATATTATAATATAATAAAAAATTTCCCCGAGTACAAAATCACTTCTGTTGGAAATTGCAGCACGAAACTGACCACTTGTGAGTGAAATATATCAATATTTACCTCCAATTTACTGAACGTATTTGACATTGCTAAAATAGGCGATTTGAAATGCACGTTAGTCCTAGAAAGCGGGTATAAAAATGAAAATTGAGATCTGGTCGTTAAATCAGGCAGTCGGAATTGTATTTGTGATAAAAGTGTAGAGACGTCAACACGATAATTAATTAAATTAAATAGAAAAATTAACAAATGTAACGTTCTACGATTTGATAGTTCAGTTAAATTAAAATGACGGCACAAAGAATTGGTGGTGATTTCGTGCTTTGAACGTAAAGTTTCAAGGTTCAGTTTAGTACTTTATTCGATATTATTGATACTATTTGAGACATTTTAAAACTGGGCCCAATTGTAGTTTTCTGCTCTTGAAAACCCAGCCAACGATAGTATTTATTAATAGTCATGATTAAAATATCTATTTTATTAATTAAATTATTTATTTTTGATTTATTTAGATTTTATTATAAATCTATTGATTCAGATTACGAGAACAGCATTATACACGATTAGAAATTATGCAAGATAAATAAAAAGATGCCAACAAGAAAATAGGAAAATGAACTTTTAGACAAGCATATGTGTAAGTAATTTGAGTGACAGGAAAGCATTTAATTAATTTTAATATCAGTTTGAAACATCATTATAAGACTCTAATATCTGTCCTGTTTTATAATAACTGTTTTCTGCTTAGGTAGCTAGATTATTAGCTTACTATGAATTATTTTTCTATTTTATTGAAAATTAAATTTTTGTGTATGTACACGGTACGGTATAACTAACTGAGAACTGTAGATACACAATTAAAAATTCACTGACACAGCAAACAAGTGTATTTCTATAAACTAAGCGTTGAGAGATTATTCATACATGACATTTGTGTCACGCCGCTTCTGAGTGCATAAGTACTTCCGAGAAATAGGTAAAATACGTTCTTTAGCAGTTCGAATGTAAAGGTTTGTTCTGTTACATTTTACATTGATTTACTTTTGGTTTATATTAAAATCTTTTACTGCGGATAATTTTATCTCCATAGCTTCCTTAGAAGTAAAATTATATCACACCAACACCAGTATAATTCTCTGCTTTCGTTATGCCAAACCATTTATTTACAAACATTTCGATTTTATCATGAAAATCAAATATTCATTGTTACAATATAAAGAAGTTTAATAGTTAAGTTATATATAACCAGGCTTAGGATAAATATGCACTTAAAAGTTGGAAAATATGCACGTAAAACAGCAAACATATGCACTTAAATATGCACAAAAATTATTGTCGTTATAATAAAAATAATAAAAACAAAACGTACGAGTCAGATAGATGCAAAAAATAATTTTTATTAACTAACATGCAAACACATACATTTATAAAAAGAAATAAATTGTCACAATTACCTATATATTTAACTAAATTAATAATAGAATAAAAATAAGAAGTACCTAATTAATTAATGTTAAGATAAAAATAGGAATCAGAACAAGTAATAATCTCTTTGGAATGTAAAATGTTGTAAAAACTGTCAGTTATTCAAAAAAGTTTCCCGAATTGGCAGATTCCTTATGCTTCTGGGATCTACAAGTTCTGGTAATAACGCCATTGTATAAAATTGCTGTAGTTTTGGTATCATTTTGTTTTGCCAAAATATTGCATCTCTATACATTACTTCTATGAAAATTTCAAGTGGTGACCATACAACAAAGAAGCACTTGCTTTTATTGCATATATTTAATTGTCCCTGTATTTGGAAATAGTAGTCATGATTTCTTTTTAATTTAAAAAAATAGGAGTTAATAAAAACACACGAAAAAAAACCAAAAGAAACCCATTTTATAGGTATTCAACTTGAAAATCGCCTATCTCACATCAATACACATTAAAATTGTAAAGTTTGAAAAAATCGCTGGAGCTGCTTTTGAAAAAATCGAAAAAGACTGAAAAATCACAAGAGTAAACACATACTTCGGGTTATGCGATTCTCTTCAATCACTTGCTGTCGCATCTAGATAGTACACAAAACTTATATATGAAGTTTCAACGTCATACCTCTTTTCGTTTTTGAGATATTCTGTTCACAGACAGACACACAAAAAGACAGACACACAGACCAATGAACAAAAACCAAAAATACCTAACACTATCGCACAAATACGTATTATTACGCAGTGATTTTTTTGAAAATAAGAAGAACATGAAATTTTATAGTGATTGGTCATGACGAGGATTTAGAATGAATTTGAATTTAAAAATGAAATAAATATGTATACGTTTTTACATGTAGCTAACATCCATCATAATATACTGTAAATAAGAATTTAAATCCAAAGCGTATCTATTTATGTACGGCGCAGAAGATTTTTTGTTAGTTTTCAATAAATTGTTCAATATTTATTAAAATATACCATAATATTGATTACTCAGAGTTTTAGACGAGACAAAAAACTTGATCAAATAAGAATCTTACCTTTATGTACATAAATGTTGTGAGTGCAGAATATTATAATGAAATAAAAGAAAATCTTCTTGAACATGTAAGATCAGCAAGAAGTAAACAAAGAAAAAAAGGAATAACAATAACGATATAAAAAACCAAAAATTCGAATGTAATATAACCATGCATTTCTTTTATAAATGTCATTTAATTGACCTTTTACCTTCAATGTTAATTGATAGTTTATTGGGTTTTAGCATCACGTCGAGTAAGCTTAATTTGTCGTTGTAAACGTTTCAACTAGCATTATTGGGTCTTCATAAGTAATTATTCTTTAACTACAACGTGGCAATACGGCTAAAAATAGTATACGAGTATTCATTCTCAAAATAGCATAAATATTTAATTTATAACGCCATTGATTTATGTGAATGAATTATTCTATAATATGTTGTTTTCAGATTGTATGCATTTTAAATTTTTATGATATGTAGAACAAAGACTATTAAACTATTATGACCATTATAAAACATTATGCAATTTTCAGTAGAAATATACCAAATGATTGAAAATTTTCTGAAAATATTTGGAAAAATGTTCTGGAGCTAATTTCTTGAAGGCATGTAGGAATGCTTTTGTTAAAAAAAGTAGCTGAGGAACACGTTTTGCAAATATTTCCATAGGAATTTGTTTATGCACGCGTTATATTTTGATAGAGAATATCACGAATGAAAAAGCACAGTAAAGAAAACATTTTTGTTAAAAATAATAATAAAACTAATATCTAAGTACTAACATTTTAGGATTTTTTGTCAAAACTACAGTTAATCAACATTTAAGTTTGTTTAGGGGTCGCTTTTGGTTGCCCATAGCAACAATCATTATCGGCCTACTGACTTTATTGTTTTTTCACAGCTTTGTTGTCTCTAAATGCTTTGATGACAGTGACATAACTGGAAATTTCCCGGTAAATTTCAATAAATTTCCGATTATTAATAATCGCCGTTGCTATGGAAAATTTTCAATCAAATATACATAAAGGATATTCTCAGTTATAACTTCCCGTTGCCCTATATTTACGGTTGAATGTGTTTGCATTCTGTTTTCTTACCGAACTTTTCGTAATGAGGTACGCTGTCAGATTAACTTGTCATTATTGGCTTAACGATCTCCACTGGTCACAACAGGCCATTGCCAGAGGCAATAGCCGTTCAGTTTGTTGCCTATATTTAGGCGTTTTCAAAATTCCCTAGATGTGGCGAAGGACGATTTTAAAGTTACTAAATACTAGCCTTAAAACGTCGATCGGTTAGGCAACCACTTTGACACCTTCCAGGTCTGGGTACAGTTTTTATTTAATACGCGTTCTATTTGAAAAACGGACTTTTTTGTTTTTTTAAATGAGACATTTGTCTTACTGGGTTGCTAGTCCTTTATCTAATAGACTTGTCTGTCCGTCCGTCCGTCCGTCCGGGACGCTGTTTCAGCAGCCAAACCGTAAGAGATAGAGAAAAAAGTTATTAAAGTTATATGTTTGGAATGGTCATGTCAGGTCAGGAACCGAATTTCAGTCACGTGACACTTCCGGTTTTCGAGAAATCACAAAAAAGACCGTTTTTCAAATAGAACGCGTATTAAATAAAAACTAGCAGTCCAGTGTCTCATTTAATAAAACAAAAAGACCGTTTTGCAAATAGAACGCGTATTCACCACACGTACGTATATGACGTCATTGTTGGTAGCAAACTACCAGTCGCATTCGCCTTGATAAAATTTGCCTAGAATCTAACCTAAAAAGTTAGGATTTTAATTAAGATAATAATTAGTGTTAGAGACTGAAATTCGGTTCCTGACCTGACATGACCATTACAAACATATAACTTTAATAACTTTTTTCTCTATCTCTTACGGTTTGACTGCTGAAACAGCGTCCCGGACGGACAAGTCTATTATATATATGGATGGATGTTTCAGCAGCCAAACGGAGCTGCGACCCTCTGCGCCTTAAAACGTCGCTCGGTTAGGCAACCACTTTGACACCTTCCAGGTCTGGGTACAGTTTTTATTTAATACGCGTTCTATTTGAAAAACGGTCTTTTCTGTTTTTTAAATGAGACATTTGTCTCACTGGGTTGCTAGTTTTCTATAATTTTTTACAATTATAAATCTTTAAAGTCTTCACATAAAAAAATTGAATTTTAATATTAAGTCTTGGTATGTGAGATTTTGAAAAATCAGTTTTTAGCTGAAGTTAAAAAAATAGGTGTTTTCTCGCCTTGGGATTGTTCAGTTAGCTAATACTACTTACTTAATTTTCGAAAATTAGCACTTTTTGGATTTTGACAATTTCGAAAAACTCCATCTTCTAAATAAGTAAAAATCACTTGGTATATAATTATGATAGGGGCTAAATGGGTGATTAGACAAGCACAAATTATTGACGTAAAAAGTTTTTTTGAAAAATCAAAAATTTTGCCATATGTCAACTTTTTGGCGGACACTGTATAACATTTTTTTTCAGTTGTCTGATGTTTTGTGCTTTTTTCGTAAACGAGCGTAGAGATTTTCTTCATGGTGAATTTAATATCACACTCTTCGCAAATAATATCCTCTTCTATAACTTTTGGCAATTTAATTTACAAAATTTAATTTACAAAACACAGAAATATTTATTAATTAAAATTACGACAGGCAGTAGAAACAATTTTAGAAACACAAGCATAGTAATAGGAAGGAGTATAAACAACTAAGCTCAAAGTTCAAATACGTCAAACACAGTTGACCTTGACGGCACCCAAGATTGGATGTGGCCGTGTGGCGGGAGGAGTGATTTAAATCTCAACCGCTACGACACTTTCCTATAAATTCTCAGTTTTCTCCTACCGATCGTTAGAAGGGTTTCGCCTCTGGCGTGGTTTACACGTTTAGTTACCGTGTTTTTCTATCCCTACCCTTGCTAAATAGTTTCGCTGCTGGTGTGGTTTACACGTTCAGTTTGCTTGCTCCTAATAAAACCTCTTACGAAAGTGGGAGAAACGTTGAGTTCTTTGACCTCAGTAGTGAAACGGTCCAATCCCGGAAGTCGTTTGTTACTTAATGACAATGGCGGTGAAAGCCTCCGAAATCAACATATTGTATTGTTGACAGGTTTGATTGAAGGTATGCAGTATTATTTGCAGTAGAGCATCACTAGCGTAGCAGAAAATATTTATCTTATTCTCTTCCATTTTATAACCATTGGCTGTTTTTATAATTTTAATTATTTTGTTCATTATAACGTCGAAGAACATTGAACGTAGAGAGTCACCTTGTCTTACGCCTGTTGTTATCAGGATTGATTCTGTTCAGTTATTAATAATAATAATAATAATAATAATATGGTCTTTATTTACACATATCAACACTGGATCACAATTTACATAAAAATATTAAAAAAAACACCTATATTCAATCATTAATAATAAAAGAAAAAATATATTTACTTTGATTTTTGTCAAGTTTTTAATGTTTATGTATTCAATTGATTTCAGAGGAGTTCCTGGTGTCACTTTTTCATCTAGTATATTGATGTCGCCATTTAGGTTAATTGGGTCAAACGCTTTCGTCAAACCTATGAAGCATAGGTAATTAGGTATGCTGGGTGTTTGAAATTCCAGTGATTTCTCGATTATTTGGCGTATAATGTATAGTAGATAACAGGGCCGTAACTAAGTAAAATGTTGCTGTAGGCAAGCCGACATTTTTGCGCCCCTCAGTACAGTAACGATAGAAGTGACATAAAAATACTAATTTTAGTGTATGACTTCTGCATTTATTTCCGTGTATATGATGTACACAAAGAATCATTAAAAATGAACAGGTCTATGCAACCAACATTACAGTAGTTGATTTACGTTTTCTGTATTGTCTATACATGATCAGAAATATTATTTATATCGACAGATCTATAAAATTTTTGAAAATTATAGTAGCTTTCTAAAAGCATGGTTTCAAATGTATAACATGTATTCCATAACCCTGTTCATTTTCAATGATCGTGTGTGTATATTGCAAGGAAACAGGTAAGTATTCAAATATAAATCCAACATTTTTAATTTAAAAGTTTTAAAAATAAACAACTAACTGTTAAAATAACATTTGCTAGGGTTACAATATTTGGTAGTTTATTAAGGTGCATTATTTTAAAGTTTTGGTTACTTAGCTTACCAAATATAATCCAATCTTGGCAAATAGAACCAAAGTTCAGGTGCAATCAATGTACTGCGTCACAGAATGTATGCTAGTCAGTGGCGCGACGTATGTTTGTTAAAATGTTCTGTTTTTCGTAGTGGCGTATGCGAGTATGCGAACCAATAATAATTAATCATAATGGGATAAGTTACAACAATGCGATGCGACCTGCAAGGGCTGCTATGCGTATTCTTAGTTAATGCGTTCGATGTTAGTTGGTGTTGGTGTTTTTTAACTACAGCAGATGATAGACGTCACACGTTCTTGCTCGTGATGGATGATTACATGATAATTGAGAGGAGTGGATCCCCCGGAGACATGTTGTTCCGGCTAGGGATTCCGCGAAGACATGTTGTTCTGCCTAGGGAGCTCGCTCATGATCGGAGGCATGTTGTTCTGGAGAAGGTAGCAGCCGAGCGGATTTACCGATTCATAGTAAGTGCTGTACTGTGAAAGATCAGTAGGTAAGAGTTAATCTAGCTGGTTACTATTGGGTAGTACTAGAAAAAAGTACCGACATCTAACAAAATCAGTGAAGGTAGCGATGAGATGCCAAAAGTATGAAGGGCCAAGTAGGTGGTCACCCCGGGTGAGTACAATTACTATTATCATCATCGAGATTTGCAGGTTAGTAAGTTTATATTCTTTTTACATTTAACCGAGTACCGCCGTCACTGGGTCAAAGAAGGCTCACAATTGTGTCCACCACTTTGACATATTGTAAAAACATGAGCATTTGAATTTTAACATAACACAGAAAAACGCGTCTAACACAAAATAGAATATAAATAAGAATAGATAAAGAACAAAAGTATAAAACACAATAATTCTAATAAACGGAATACTACATATTATTATTATGAAGTCAACAGAACATGGTTCCTTATATATACACACGTGTTGGGCCTGTGTATCTGCCTGTTTGCGTCTGTCACGTTTTTACTGTTGTCGGTCTGGTGCTGTTCGTCCACCTCCCTGTTCAGCGCATACTTAAGACGCCTACAAATCAGATTCCCTCTGGAAACACGGGCTCGAATCCTACCGAGTGCGATTTTTCGTTTTCTTTGTGAATTAATGTAATTCGCATTACTAAGTGCTTTCTTTTACTATTTCAGTGTTATTAGAAACAAACTAAACAATAGAAATTGGAATAGAAGACATAAAACGCAAGTCAAAATAATAAGTTTATATTATTTGCTTACTAACATATGAACACAAAACATCTTTGCCCCTATCACCCCACCTTAAAAGTTTAATTTATTGGTATTTACTTTAGCTACAATGTTTTCTTGCTTTCAGTGCCTCAAATTTTGATACATATGGTTCAAATGAGATAATTTGTAGGAGTCCTCTCTGTAAATATTAAGGCTGTATGAAACACTCTGTCTTGACATATAGTTGATTTTAGAAACTTCGTCATTAGTTATAATTTAGAAAATGATTGTTACCATGGAATGCAATGTGTCGACCACATTCAGGGCAATTCGCATTATTATACTTAGCATTATTTAGGGTAAAATCATTAATATTACAAATTAATTTGTTGGTAAAATTGCCACTTATTGATTTGTTCTGTTTTTTAATTAGTATGAAAGGATAAATTTTTCCGAGTGAATTTTGGCGCCCCTTGTCGCTTGCGTCTGTAGGCGGCGGCCTACTCGGCCTATACCTAGTTACGGCCCTGGTAGATAACAGAAGTCGGAATGAAAACGGGAGTGCTACAGTTACAGCTTATGGTCGGTGGAGTGTTGTGGAACCGCTGATCACATTCTCACACGTTTTGTACTGCGCATGCGCAAAAGTTTCTGTGTCAATCTGACACCAGGCTTCCATTTCTTTGCTGTGTGGTTAGGGCGTTAGGCAATTATCAGTTGTTTTGTGGTTTTAACTTTACTTCGGGTTTTAATGTTGATATTAGACATTTGTGAAACTTAACCGTGATATATTTATCATCTGACAATCGGTGTTGAGCTAATCGTTAAAAGGAGCTCATTTCAATTATTTCAGACCGTACTTGCAGTATATCTGTAGTATCACTTAAAATACGTAAAACTTCACGTTTACAGCCGGTGTGTCTGGTATGTATCGCAATATAGTGTGGCTGCCAGCGTATGCAAGCTAGGAAAACATCATAATAAATTCTGATAAGTCTGAACGGCCTCACTGCACCCATAAAATACATTTATTTACATTGTTCTACTCATGTTATGTATCGACATATTTCTCAATTTTGACTATAAATATTATAATTCGTGGTCGTTTTCGCTTACAGTTCCATTTAATTTTAAATTGTAAACAAACCTCTTTATGTTGTGTATGGTGCCAAGCACACTGTATAACGTACAATATTCGTAAATGGCCAATAATACTTCGGTAAGTAAATGACCGGCAAACATGTAATATGAATTTCTTCTTCTTTCAGAAACTGGACAAAACTTCCAACTGTAGCATCTGATGAAATAGGGACCAGATGTCTTCTCTGATTCTGTAGGTTTACGTCGCAGGCTTCAGGTATAAATTTAATCAATTGATACTTGAATATGGGAAACTATCGTTAACAGTCAGAAAACACTTCGCTTGCTCAAAAATATATCAAACTTGTGTAGTAACTTGTATTTTATTATTGATTTTCCTAAAGTTGTTTATAAACCGGTTAATTGTGATTCTTAAAATAACATTGATTACCTACAATCTTTGATAGTTAATCTACTTTTTTTTACTGTTGGTAAATTTTTGCTGAATTTGATTACTTACAGGTCGGCTGCTCCATCGAAAAACACAGTATCCAACATTTTTTGTGAAATTGAGCTGAATGTTCATATGTAGATACTGTGTTGTCCCGCATCTTTCTAGCTAATCAGAACTGAGCTATCTATACTGGTTACCTATTTACAGCTACCCATAAACACAGTATCTACATGCATTCCTTCTGTTCTCCAATTCAAAACACAGCAAGTCATTATAATGTTCGAAAGAACCAAAAAAAAACACAGTATCTGGTAGTTACTGTGTTTTAGAAAAAACAGCTAGCAAACTTTTTTGTCAAAATTCTGTGTATAACACAGCATCTACGAGATACTGTGTTTTGTTTTAGACATGCTCACTCAAGGTACCTACATAACCTTAATTTGTGAGTGTTTGTTATTGGTGTACAGGGCGTTAAATCATAAATTTTGGGTTAGTTTTATTGTTTTTGTATTTGTTTAAGTTGTCCAGCATATTTCTTTGATAAAAAAAGTTTGTGTAGTTATCGTAAAAAAAATAATAAAACTATTCTTGTAGATACTGTGTAGAAAATTAATTTAATCCTCACTTCCGCCCACCCATGGGATTTCAAAACACAGTAACTACATTTTACCATGAAACCTTAAGGTTGCAAGATGTTTGGTCAGACAGTAAAAATAATACTTTAATACAGACTGCAAATATACGGGATTTAACTTCGGGAATGCATGCAGAGTGTGGGGCCATCGATCTAAAGTGTTTCCTTGTTTCCCACAATTTTACTCATTATCACATACTGTGTTATTCGATGGAGCAGCCGAGGTCACAGAAACTAGATTGACTCTCAAGGTAGGTCATGAAAGGCGCTGTGATCATATTTGATGAATTGGCAATATGTGGAAAGTTGTCAAACATACAAAGTTTGGTTACATTTTAAATGACAAGTAATCAGTAATGGTGGGTAGAGGGATTTTGTTTGCGCAGTGACTAACATCATATGACAGATTCTTTGTGTTTTAAAGTGTGAAAATTGCTGTTGCTGGGATAGAAGGTTTAGCAGAACCTGGTTGTTCAACTTAACACCATTATTTCCGCAATCCTTTTAACATTCAAGAACTGATAGTACACCATACCGAAATGTTGCGTAGGCCTCTGATTTATTATGTCATTTAAATAAGGTTAACAATTTAATGTCAATATGATAGATGTAAAAATGTTACCAATACGAATTTTGGATATTACTAAATTCTAACATCAGTTCCGATTTTCACCGCGTCTCAATCTAGATTCTGTAACCTGTACTTACTGATTCGATTCTATACATACTTTGTTTCGAAAATGTTTTTTCCTTGAACCTAAATAAACTTACATCTCATGGTAATATATTAGTTGCATATGTATAATAATTAAAAGTTTTTTAATGCAGTTTATCTTGCATTTTGCAAGTTACATTTCTACACGTCTTTGCAGATGACACTCTATTATCGTTATCTGGTTATGTGTTGAGTGAAATAACTGAAAAACTCAATAGTGCACTTAGTAAATTATACAGATGGTTATGTATTAATAAATTAAGACTAAATGTTACCAAGACAAAATGTATGTATGCTATTGGGTTCAAGTACTAAGTACAGTCAATTTGTGTCAAGTAAACTTGGAGTTACTCGTTAAGTCAATAAAATACCTTGGAGTTACTATTGACTCACAACTTAAATTTACTAATTATATCGATGAACTCTGTAGAAAAATCGGTAGAAAACTTGATTTCTTTAGACGAGTTTCAGGGTGGGCCAGACAAGTTGTTTTTAATGTGATTGTTCAGCCACATTTTACTTATTGTCAGACAGTACTCTTTATGTGCAATAAGACTGATGTTTATAGGCTCAGTGTACTGAGAAATAAGGGAATGCGGATAGTATTGAATTGTAACTATATGATGCCAATTAATATCATGTTGGAACAGTTGCAGTGGTTGCCCTTTGAAATCACAATTGAACGCTCTGTACTGATTTTCATTCACAAGATACGGCATGGTCTGGCTCCACGTTATCTAATACACTTTTTAGATGTTAGAGCTAGTTTTACTAATCACAATCTTAGAACTAAATGTAACTTTAATATCAGCAGAGTGAACAAGAGTGTTTCAATGAGGTCCATTTTTTTCAATGGGTTGAGTTTATACAACAATCTTCCTGCAGAAATAAAGAATTGTGAGGATATTGAGGGTTTTTCAAATAAAATCACTGAATACCTTAGAATCAAAAAACTTGATCAATTTTGTCATTATTCATGTAAACATGTCTTGCTTGGTTTGGGTCAGTATGTGTTTCAGTATATTTGTTCGTGATAATCATAAATTTTGTTTTACTGGTGTTAACTTTCATATTATTATTATCTAGCCATTCTACTAAGGTACTCAAATCATTGTTTAATATGTCAATAACCTCATTGGCCCTATCTCCAATAATATACGAAAGGGCATCATCAGCAAATAACTGGATTTTGCACCTTTGTCCGTGCCTCACAATATCATTTATGTACAAAACAAACAAAATCGGGCCAAGAACTGTACCCTGAGGTACTCCATAGGTTGTCCCTTTTTCACTAGATATCGCTTCACCGTATTTTACTTGCTGCGATCTTTCACTTAAATAATCTTCAAACCGTTTTAATACTATGCCTCCAAAGCTCATTCGTTTCAATTTTATCAACTTACGATCTACTGTCTCAAAGGCTCTTTTTAAATCTAAAAATATGACTCCTATTACCTTTTTAGAATTTATTGCAGATTTCCAATTCACAATTACTGATTGAATTGCACTCTCACAGCAATTATTCTTGCGAAAGCCTGACTGAAAGACTGTCAGTAAGTCATTTGCTTCTATATAGTTCATCACTTGCTCATGAACAACCTTCTCGATCATCACTTGCTCATGAACAACCTTCTCGATAAGCTTCTCGTAGCTAGGTACCAATGTTTATTGGTCGAAATTCATCGTGTTTAATTCGCTTTCTTTTCAATAGGAATAACTAGAGATCTCTTCCATTTTTTTGGAAAAGTTTCATGTTCTAGACTATTATTTATGACCTGTAAAAATCTATGGCCAATGATTTCAAAGGAAAGCTTTTATATCTCTGTATTGATGCCATCAGTGCTGCTTTTCTTATTCTCCATGCTACCAACAATTTTTTAAGTGTTGCCATATTCACTAACTGAAATTTATGAAATCTTTGATCTACTTTCTGTATCTGTTGTACAATTAAATCTCTGTAGCCTGTTTTTTACAAGATTGCGCTATCCTATTTATACCCGATAAAAAGTAATCATTAAAGTTATCTGCTATGCACCCATCTTTAATATATAACTTATTGCCAAAATCTATTCCACTCTTTCTTTTGGGTTTGTTTTTACCCACTAGTTGTTTAATTGTTTTCCACATATCTTGGGGTTTATTTCTATTACTGTCTATTTTCTTTGTGTAATATTCCCTTTGCTGTTTGCGTTCCAGTGATACTACCTTGTTTCTCTCAATTCTGTAGTCTTCCCAGTCTTCCTCGTTGTCCGTAATAACTGCCCTTTTATATTTTCTGTCTCTCTCTGATATTGCTAATTTTATCTCCTCAGTGAACCACGCATTGTATGCCCACTTAGTTTGTAAATAAACTTCTTTTTCTGGAGAATGTCTATCTAAACATATCCACATGCTAATAACCAGAATATCAAGACAGGACGTCTGTATTTGAACTATCAGGATTCCAGTCTTGTTCAAATAAATCAATTTGAAATCTTAGGCCATCAAAGTTTCTGAAGTTGCGAGTCTTTCTTCTTTCTTTTGTGATTGCGGACTGGCTATCAAATTGTACTGTGATTACTGAGTGATCTGTAATTCTTGGAGTCAAATGCACCTTAACTCCTAAATCCGTTTGATCTGTTATTACTAAATCAATTACTGACTTACTCGTAGGGGTAATCCGGGTAAAGCTGTCAACCAATTGGTACAAACACTGCTGTTTGATAATGTCTTGAAGTCTTTTTGAATAAGTAGAATTTTTTAACTGCCCATTCAGATATTATTTCCTCAAGCCTTTCCAAAAATTTAAGGTTACTAGAATTCGGCAAGTGGTAAACTGCAAAAATATATATTTTCTGTTTGTTTATCATCATTTCTATGCCAGTAATCCAAGTATTCATGTATAAAACATGGTTTAAGATAGTTTTAAATTTTACTTCCTCCTTAATATAAATAATAGAGCCACCTGTGTGCTTACTAGATGAATTAGTTGATACCCATTCGTATCCTTCAATGTCTATTTCACAGGGTTCAAAGTCATCTGTTATATGGCTTTCTGCAATACAAACAACATATTAGTTTTAATGCCTGCAATGTTTACATACATAAGCATAGTTGGCTGCTATGCTGACACATGCACATCGTACACTTCAGGATATTAGATTTTTTGTTGCACTTGTTGAAATGTTCTTTTATAAACTGTACAAGATCTATCCATTGCTGAGTGATTAAAATCAATTCTGGGAATCTTTAATACTTCTGCTGCATGCTTGCAGTTACTACAATTGAGAACACTACTTGTGCAGTCCTTACTTTTGTGTTCCCCAGTGCATTTACTGCATATCTCTTTCTCGCTTCTACAGTACTTGGCAACATGTCCATATTTATTGCATTTGTAGCATTGCACAACATGCGCGTAATCAACAAACATACACATTTTCCATCCTATATTAAGAACTTCTTTATTTCTTAGCTTTAACAGGGTCTCCGCATCAATATCCACTATGACATTGACAAATGTGTCATCTTTAGCATCGTATTTGTAATTCCTTTTCACATATGCTTTACCAGTCAGTGAATTCTGTTTAATTATTTTTTTAACAAATTCGTCAACATCATCAACATCTCCTATACACATTAAGGATTTTTATCTTTGGGTTTTTCTTTTCCATTTTTTTTATTTCATATTCTTGGCCCAATTTATTTTCGAGATCTGTACATATAGTATCAAAATTCGATTCTTCCTTGGAGCAGTTTATGGCAACACCACCTTTATTTACATATTTAACTTTAGCAATACCCAGTCCCAAATTCATCGGATTTACTCGCTTTTCCACATCTTGTTTCGTAACTGATAAAGACTGCTTATCATCTTTCGGTTTAACTACTATAGTTTTCTGCTTTAAAGCCTGACGCTTAAAGCAATGACGTAGTAGGTGCAAGAGCACGAGGTGCAATATGGACCCCTTCAAGCGAGAACACGCTGGGCCTTTCAAGCAGGGATGGTTCGAACAGCTTGAACAAAAACTCTTGATGTCCTGGCGGATTCCTCAGCGAATTTAGCGTAGTTTTACAACACTGTTCAGGTGTTCACTTAATTTGCGTATTAAGAACCGTCCACTTCAATTTTATGAGAGGTTGTAGCTATTACTGATCACAGTCTTTTTAATATCGGCCAGACGTTGAGCAGCCAGAATTGTACAGGCATTCAATTAAACACTACTATCAACTTAACACATTTATTTAGCACTTACAACTTGTGAAAATAGTGATCAGCGAGGTAAAATAACTAAAACAAAACAATTAACTTAGATTACGTAAATAACACAAAACAGTTGTTTTACATGTGAGCGTCACTATCGTACTGGAGCATCCCTGCGCCGGTCGCGCTTGTGCAAAAAGGGCATCTGACAAGTGCTGCTCTCGCTACAGAACATGTTTTTGCTGTTAAGGGCAATCTCAAGTCTGTTAGAAATCTAGTCTTATAATTATGATATTATGAATATCCTTATTATATACTATAAATTCAGTCATATAACTAGGCAATTTATTATTAATAATTCTAAAAATTAAAACTAGCGTATTAAAATAAATCTTTTGCTTAATGCTAAGCCACTGTCAGGTTTCCAATATTAAACAAACAATTGTTTGTTTATTGCAAGATAAAATAATGTGCATACATTTGTTTTATAACTTTTGCAGTCTTTGTATGTCTCGTTCAGTGGCATTAAATAATATACTGGAGCAATATTTAAAATGTGGCGCTATGATTGTCTTGTACACTAATATTTTGGACCAAAGGTTCAATTTGGCAATTATTCTACCAAAGAAACCTATCTTTTTCGCACCTTTAGTTACAATATAGTCAATATGTTGTTTAAATTTCAATCTATTGTCAATTATAACTCCAAGATATTTAATATTAGTAACAAATTCTATATCTACATTATCTACCCTTACATTCGCTACTACATCATGCACTGCTGATTATAATCAGAAGTGGACCACCATTGCTTTTGTTTTGTTGTATTTAATTTCAACTTTGACATTTTGGAATACACAGTGAGCTACCTAGTTGTAAGCGATATAAGCCAACTTAAATGAAAAATGGACAGTTGTATTCGACATACATGTATTTATTTTACTAATTAACTAATACATACTAATAATAAACTAATAACAGAATAACTAATATTATTATTAATACATACTACATAACTACATCCATACCTACCAATCGTAGGTGTTTGAAAAATAAACAAAATATTTACGCAGCTACAATGGCATGTCACATACGATTTAATAAAAGTGAATAAAAATAACAAAAAAGTAACGCACTATTTTAAACAAAAACACGTGCAGATAAAAAATGCATGTCCAATGAGAAGACTGACACTCAGATTCATCGATAATTTTTTTAATGTTTGCAGTATAGTTTGATACAGCCATTTGAATACAATTATCCAAATATTCATCTGTAAATTGATTGCAGTATTCTGTTGGAATATGAGTAGATTAGAGTCCTGTTTTTGGCTCTGTTCCAAATAAGGCTTTGTACGGTGATCGTTTGATCATACGGTGAAAAGAGGAGTTCTTGTGAAATTGAACACAAAGTAACAACCGATGGCCCAGTTTTTTGTGTCATTGTCTATTAGCCAAGCATGTAACGTAGCTTCGACATCTCGATTTGATCGCTCAACCGATCCTTGCCTTGCTGGATGTCTAGGCCTTCCATCAACAATTTTGCATATTGGTCACATGGTAGTTAATTCGTATATCGCAGCAGCCGTAAACTCAGCATACTCAACAGTCGTTGTCACTTTGTAGTATATGAGGATGTAGCGTACCAAGGTAATTGACTTAAAAACGCCGGTCGTCCAGGCAGTCATGTAGCGTACCAAGGTAATTGACTTAAAAACGCCGGTCGTGCAAGGGATGGTCATAAATCTACCCAAACTTGACACTAAGTGCAATTCTAAATCAACTGAAACTTGACATTAAGCGCAGTTCCAAATTTGTAAACGTCAGTGCTTTCTAAAACGTGAGTGAAGAATGATCTATAAACGTCAGTGCGACATATGCCAACAAAAAGTGTTAGAACCCAAAGGTGATTTGTGTCTCCATCAAACAATGCGGACTAACTCGTCAAAAACGTCAAAGTATAAATTCGGAAAACAGCAGGAAGGATGTCACAACCGTAGGAGCACCCAATAACAAAAAGAAGGGTTACGTAAATACCCTGGTGACCCAAATGTCCACAGCAATGACCAACCCTTGGACACAATAGAGTTGTAAATTCTTGAATATGAAAGAAGCCCATGCAATTTTATTATCGGAGGTAGCATCCCAAACTTGTCTGTCACAATAGAGCGAAGGGTGCTATTGTATCAGGAAGAATGAACGGGGCTCCTGCCATTCAAACAGTGGTTATATAAACTGGGGTAGCCTAGTTTTGGACATCAGTCGTCCCAGATCAACGCGATCGCCTCACGTATTTGTATTTTATATTTGCATTTGTGTAATATTAACGAATGTGTACGTGTGTATATTTGTTTATTTCTTTAAAGTTAAAATAAAGGAAGGTTATTGTTTTCCATAAACGTGTGTATTTTACTGAACTAAATTCTACAGTAAAAATTGCTACGCATCAAATAAATTGGCAAATAATAACCAAAAGGACAACCAACTTTCAGAAAGATTTTTAATAGTTCCATTGCTACTTTAGCTGCTCTTTTCGAAGTCGCAGAAAGCTGAATTTTGTCACATGATGCTGATAATGTAATGGCCATTTCTAATTTCTGTCGACTTGACCACTATGGTTGAAGTCGCTGGATGCAATTGGGCAAACGACGATTTCTTTCCCTGGAAATTTCTTTTTAGATTGACATAACATGCACAGTTTCAAAAACTCCACTAGAACCGACGTGGGAATCAAGTATCTGGATTTTAAACTATACAGCATTTTATCTCTGCCTCCGTGACCAGTTGACTGATGGGTTTCCCCAAGTATGTGATGAAAATCTTCTGTAGGCACTATTTCCACATCTGGGTTAGTGTCAGACTCTCTCTTCAAAACCAAAGACTGTTTAGTACCTACTTCCATCAGATCGTATTTTTTTCGGGTCCCGGAAAGTTTACCGAAAACACTTTACCGGCGGAAAGTTGACTGAAGGGAAAGTTGACCGAAGGGAAAGTTGACCGAAAGGAAAGTTTACCGAAACACAATTGGCCGAAAGGAAATTTTACCGAAATTATAAACTCTTATATACCGGGTGGTTGGTCATACCTCTGAACATAGGCAATTTCCATGGTTTATCAATCGCGATTATGCATATTCCTGCTCACCATTTTTATGGGAAAAAATGGTAGTGGTACTAAATTAAAGAGAATAATTTTCCGCGTCGTTTAGTATTAAAAATTTATTGGAAATGCTAATTGTGCATAAAAATATTAATTTTAAAATTTAGATATTCGCAAATATGGGTGGCCGCGTTTCCCAAATACGAGTGGCCGCGCTTGTTAAAAAACAAAGGCTGTCTGTTGACAACTCAGATAATTGTGTCGCTTAAAATGGATGCAATTTACTCTAGCGAAGAAAGGGTGTTCATTATTAAAACTCTTTAAGCTGGCAATAGTTCACGCAGAGTTAGGGACTTATTCTCGATACAATTTCAAGATAGCCCCATTCCAACAATTGCGACAATACAAACTTATGTGCAGAGATTCGAAATGACAGGAAGTGTTGCAGCTAAAGAAAGCAAAGGTAAATAATTAAGTTCATACAGTGTATGTGTTCATTGATACTATTTAAATGTATAATATTGTAGGTAATCGAGAAAGTCGAAATGATGATTTAGAGGAAAGGGTTCTGGCATTAATACAACGAAATCCAAACCTAAGTGCAAGATCAGTAGCTCGGGAGTGCAATGTTAATCATGGATCGGTATTAAAAATACTTAAGAAGCATAAAAAGTTTTAATAATGAACACCCGTTCCTCGTTAGAGTAAATTGCATCCATTTTAAGCGACACAATTATCTGAGTTGTCAACAGACAGCTTTTGTTTTTTAACAAGCGCGGCCACTCATATTTGGGAAGCGCGGCCGCCCATATTTGCGAATATCTAAATTTTAAAATTAATATTTTTATGCACAATTAGCATTATCCAATAAATTTTTAATACTAAACGACGCGGAAAATTATTCTTTTTAATTTATTATAACTACCATTTTTTCCATAAAAATGGTGAGCAGGAATATGCATAATCGTGATAAGCCATGTAAATTGCCTATGTTCAGAGGTGTGACCAACCACCCGGTATATACTGTTAAGGCTCTATGTTACGGTGCCTATTTAAATATGCACTAGCTACTCTATTTTGAATTAATTATGTCTTATATTTTCAAAAGTTTTAATTTATAAAAATGATAACACTTGAAACTCTTTCGGTAAGAATCTAGTTTAGCGACCAACTCCGATCGACATGTGCTATACACCATTCGACGCGTCTCGTCGAGCTGAACAATATTGTCCATGGGGACAATCGGGGCAGACCAATGGTTACTAAGATACAGCACTCTAAAGTTTTTTTTTTATAAACCTTTTTCTTCGTGGAAAACACCCTGGTGCCTTTGGCGGGGCGCCGCACAGCATTTCACGCAGCGTACCTCACCGAAGGCTAATAACAATTCACACTGCGCGCCACCTAACCTAACCTTACCTAACATAACCTAACTTAACCTAATCTAATTTAGCGACCAACTCCGATCGACATGCGCTATACACCATTCGACGCGTCTCGTCGAGCTGAACAATATGGCTGCTGGGGACATTCGGGGCAGACCAACGGTTACTGAGCTACAGCACTATAAAGTTTTTTTTTCTAAATTTTTCTCATTGAAAATACTCAGGCCTTCGGCGGAGCGCCGCGCAGCGTACCTCACCAAAGGCTAATAACAAGTCGCAATGCGCGGCACCTAACCTAACCTAACCTAACCTAACCTTACCTAACCTAACCTTACCTTACCTAACCTAACCTTACCTAACCTAACCTTACCTAACCTAACCTAATCTAACCTAACCTAACCTAACCTAACCTTACCTAACCTAACTTAACCTAATCTAACCTAACCTAACCTAACCTAACCTTACCTAACCTAACCTAACCTAATCTAATCTAACCTGACCAAACTTAACCTAACCTAACCTAACCTCACCTAACCTAACTTAACGTAACCTAATCTAACCTAACCTAACTTAAACTAACCTAACCTAACCTAACCTTACCGAACTTAACCTAACCTAACCTAACCTAACTTAACCTAACCTAACCTAATTTAACCTAACTTAACCTAACATAACCTAACCTGACTTAACCTAACCTTACCTTACTTATCCTAACCTAACCTATCCCAACCTAACCTAACCTAACTCAACCTAACCTAACCTTACCTAACCTAACCTAAACTATTCTAACCTAACCTAACCTTACCTAACCTAACCTAACCTTACCTAACCTAACCTAACCTTACCTTACCTAACCTAACCTAACATAACCTTACCTAACCTAACCTATCCTAACCTGACCTAACATAACCTAATTTAACCTAACCTAACCTTGCTTAACCTCACCTGACCTAACATAACCTAACCTAACCTACCCAAACCTAACCTAAACTAACCTATCCTAACCTAACCTGACCTAACCTAACCTAACCTAACCTATCCTAACCTAACCTAACCTAACCTAACTTAACCTAACCTATCCTAACCTAACCTAACGTAACCTAACCTCACCCAACCCAAACCAACCCAACCCGACCCGACCCAACCCAACCCAACCCAAACCAAACCAATCCAAACCAACCCAATCCAACCCTACCCAACCCAACCCAACCCAATACACATGATTTAACATAAACACATTTTAAAGCGAACGCGCCATAGACCTAGTGTGGGGCATTTTAATTTTTACTGTGCTGTATCTCAGTAACCGTTGGTCTGCCCCGAATGTCCCCAGCAGCAATATTGTTCAGCTCGACGAGACGAGTCGAATGGTGTATAGCACATGTCGATCGGAGTTGGTCGCTAAACTAGATTAGGTTAAGTTAGGTTATGTTAGGTAAGGTTAGGTTAGGTGGCGCGCAGTGTGACTTGTTATTAGCCTTCGGTGAGGTACGCTGCACGAAGTGCTGTGCGGCGCCCCGCCAAAGGCTCCAGAGTGTTTTCCACGAAGAAAAAAGTTTATAAAAAAAAACTTTAGAGTGCTGTATCTCAGTAACCATTGGTCTGCCCCGATTGTCCCCATGGACAATATTGTTCAGCTCGAGGAGACGCGTCGAATGGTGTATAGCACATGTCGATCGGAGTTGGTCACTAAACTAGATTCAAGCCACTCTTTCAGGGCTTTGGGTTCGATTATCTAGTCGCTTTGTTATGTAAATTTGATTTTCAAATATTTTTCAACGGTCCATTGAAATTACTTGTCACCTCCCATGTCAATTCAAACGTCGTCACCTCCCATGTCAATTCAAACGTCAACAACCAATCTCAAATCAAATATGACAAATGCTCAATTTTGTTTGTATACTATTAACTTTATATGATACGGTAAGTAATTGTTTATAATTAATTGCACTTTTTAAATTGTCTTTTATTTGCTTTAGCGTTGATAGAACAAGATTACTACCCACCTTGTATTGCTCTTATATCACCTCCAATATAGTAATCCTTCTGACATCAGCAGCTTGGACTCTTCTAGTCCAGGTGTAATGTCCCGCTCACAAACACTGACAGTCAACTCCTACTGACCTACAGCTGTCAACACTCCACTCCCGGCACCTACCAGGACAGACCGTGCCCCACTCTGCTCTTGTACCTGCTACCTTCCTGTATCACCCTCCTTCAAACAGCTCTCTGGCAAGTTAGCTGTCACAGATAAACTCCAACTGATACACTTCTTCCATAGCTCCAATATTCACCAACCTCTGTCGTCAGTAGCCAACAGAATACCTCCGATATGGTCCTCCCCCTTGCTATTCGCCTTGAATGGATCCTTTTGCCTCCAGAATGTCCACGAACTCAGCACTCAGCAATTGTCAAACTTATGTAAATCCTTGTCAATTGTCTTCTTTAAAATAAAGCTATTTCAATCCAAATCTTTAATTGTTCACTTCTATATTAACTCTTCTTGTATTTATATTTAGTTTTACCATCTTTCAATTTCCTTCTATAACGTATACTTCATTTCTTGTACCCACTTATTGATATTTCACTTCTATATTAACCACGTATATTCATTAATCACCCCCTTTCATTATTTCCAAACACATGCATTAAAAACAGGGTAAAATTTCGATATTTAAATCAGACCAAATTTGTTTTTTTTCTAATTATTAGAACAAATTTTCTTAACTACCATATTCGATTCTTAATGCCTTCTATATTATAATATCACTTGACCCTTACCTACTTTAAATTATATTCTTATCAGAATCTCTATCTGTCATGATTGATACTACTATTTATAAACTTTCTAGATTCAAAACATATGAAAAACATTCAATAGTTATCATTTCCTTAATAATTTATTCCAAATTATATTTATTTAATAAACTTATTTCAAACATCCTCTACCTTTTGAATTGGTCAAAATAGATTGTAGTGATTTCCCAAATTTCTTTTATAGATCCTAAATTTATCCAAAATCTACATATAATGTATCATAACAATACATAGGGTGCCAAAAATAGTCACAGTAAGATGCATGGGAAAATAAGAAGAGGAAAGCCAAAGAGAGCATAGAGAATGTGTATTGTGGAAGATTTACAGGAACTAAACATTGATAACTAGGAAGAGCAAACCACCGATAGAGTTAGATGGAAAAGAGTTATTGAAAAAGTCAAGGTCCTTAAAGGCCTTTCCAGCTGGTATAATGTAATGTAAAAATAATATATCGCACTGGTTACACTTTGCTGTGTTTTTAAATGAGCAGAACTTTCAAATTCTGATGTAAATGAAGTATTTTAATTACAAATTGCCCTCGTTTGTATAATGATGTCAATACTTACTTCTTTTAATAGCTTCTGAAAACTTTACAGGGGTGGGTTCTGTTATCTAGTTACTTGTTTCTAAAAAATTGATTTCCTAATATTTTAAAATTTCATTTAAATTATAAGTCATAACTTATGTCAACCAAATGTCAAAACAGTTCTCAAATTCTAATGACAAATGCCCAATCTTTTGAATGGTACACTATAATATTAAATGACACAGTAACTTCTTATTTGTTAATTAATTTTACATTCTTAACGTCTTTAGTTATTTTCTAGTTAGGATCTGATAAGAAATCACCCACCTTGTATTTGATTCACCCAACCTATCACCCAAGACAGCAACCTATCCTTGCTCCGCAAACTAGACCTCTTCAAGCTCCTTACTGCAATGCTCCGCTCACTGACAGACTACCCATACTCCTGTCAGAAACCAGCAAACCTGGACATCCACCTGCCACAGTCAACTGCTACGACGTAATCCCATTTTACTTTTGATATATGTCAAATGTAATATCCCAAATAAAGCTAACCCAGTATGTTTCCTTAATACTTTACTTGTATATAATAATTCTTCTATCCATTAGTTTTGTCTACCATTTTCCAATAATCTTCTTTAGTTAATTCTTCTCTTGTTGTTAGTCTTTTAAAATTTCATTTTAAATCGCCACGTAGATTTGTTTTAATTACCTTTTTCATCCTAACCAAAATTACATAAAAAACAGGGTTATCTTCCCTATTTTAATTATACCAAATATTAGTTTACTACATTTTTCAGTCCTTATGCCTTCTAGTCTAATATGTATTTGAGTTAAACCTACTTAATTTAATCTTATTTCGAAATTAACATTTGTCATTGATTTTTAAACTGTATTTTATCCAATTTTATTTTTAATTTTAATCCATCTGTAATTTTCTATAGATTTCAGATACAAATCTGCCTTATCCCTGAATAAATCCAAACCATTATAATATCCCAATTTTTAACAAATTTTAATTTAAACGATATTAAATTTGTATCATTACAATATACATAGAGCGTGACATTGATTTTACAATTACAACTATTGCAAGTGCTTTTTATGTTAGACGATGACACCCTTAAAAGAAGGAAATGTATTCCTTTGTGTTATTTTTACTAGACGATATATAATTTTATTGTAATGGTATTATTCATTTATTCTAAATTTGCATTCCACCTCGAGGATAATTAACGCAGGTATCTTAATTTATTTTAAATAGCTAGTATTCGCTAGTATTACAAAAATATTAGATTTAATAACAATATAAGAGAAATTACTTTATTTTTCGTTTAGTATTTATTAAGTAGTGTTCTGCAAATATTAGATCCACCATGTATAGGGTGTTGAAAATTAATTTTCACTTTTTGTGAACTACACAGTTATTTTTCTAAAGTTTCCTTTACGCTTCGCTTCACATTAGCTATATCGTATTTTATAATGAGATTAATTACTTTATTTTTCTCTGTTGAAAGCAGGCATCAATTGTCCAACCTCTTTTTATTAACAATAATTTGATGTATGTCAATGCCAAAAAATGTTGTTCAAATGCAATGTGATCATTTTTTCATAACCAATTCAAACATTTTCCTATCTGCTTATTTTTACTATTACTTTTTACAAAATCTTGTTGTTCTTATTGACTAAATAGCCTGATTATGTAATATATGTTATCCCATACTTTATACCCACGTTACATAATGTTTAAAAATAAATATACATATAAATTCTAATTGCACAATCAACTACATTAACAATGCGAATTAAGATTCTTTATAACTAAACCTTCACTGTCCGCTATGCTTTATAGTCTGATGAATCATGCCATATTTGAGAAAAGTAACAATTAATAAATAATCAACACAACAACCCTTCTTTTAAATTCAAAATTATAGAACAAATAACACCTGTCTTCAACCGAAGATAAATAAAACAATAAAGAACTAGATACCCCTATCTTAATATCGTCTCAATATATAGGATTTTTAAAATTTCAGTCAAATTTCCTTGCTGTCAATTGTGTTTCGGTAAGCTTTCCTTTCGGTCAAATTTCTATTCAGCGAACTTTTCTTTTGGTAAACTTTTCGTTCGGTAAACTTTCCTTTCGGTCAACTTTTCGTCAGTAAACTTTCCGTCGGTAAAATGTTTTCGGTAAACTTTCCTAGATCCACTTTTTTCCATAGTAGTACTGTTTGTCCGATGAAGTTTTAGTACTGATGCTAATTTAAATTGTTCAATGGCTGTGATAGCTTCTTAGATTCTTTTGCGAGTCCAGAACGGTTTTCTTTATCATGCCGCCCGTCTAAAAACTTGATAGTTTCATTGAACTGTTCTTCACACACAAATTCGGTCTGAGTCTGATTTTGTCTTGTATCCGAAGCCATTTTTGTGATGTGTGTACACTTGGCGAACGTAGATATTGCAAAAAATTTAATGAAAACGCTTGCGGACTTTGTCATTTAATGTTTGGAGGCAACTGTGTGCGCCTGATCTGGCCGGCACGAATGCCGGAGGAGAATGGTAACAACCGCGACGCAATGCTGTGCAAGTACTGACATGTTTATTTTATCAGTTCACTAAATCAGAAATGACCATATCGAGTTGTCATTTTAACATCTCCCGTTTGATCAAATCCCTGCTTTTATCATAACTCTGCGATATATAAACTGTTAATGAGGTTATTCTGTAAATCCATAAATAAATAAATAACTGAATTTGAATGACAATCTGCTTTTGTTCTAGATGTGAAGATATCCAACTTCCCTTGGTTCATATATCGGTAAAAGAAACTTTCACAAGAACATAATCAGCATTGATTAAGAAACTATGGAAAATAAATCTTGTAGCTCTGCAGGAACTATACCAAGCCACTCGCAGAACATGAATAGCAGTGAAAGTTTTGATAAGCTATCTATTAAACAAGAAGTCATCGAATTAAAGGATGAAAGTTATGAAAACAAAACATTTGACAAAAATAACGTAAATACTACTTGTAGTGAAGAGAAACCTTATCGTGACTCTGTTTGCGAATACAGAACAGCACAGAAAAATTGTTTAGTTAGATGTGTTAAACCTCATACACTAGAAAAGCCCTATAAGCTATCTATTAAACAAGAAGTCATCGAATTGAAGGATGAAAATTATGAAAACAAAACATTTGACAAAAATAACGTAAATACTACTTGTAGTGAAGAGAAACCTTATAGTGACTCTGTTTGTAAATACAGAACCACAGCAAAAGGTACTTTAGTTAGACATATTAAAACTCATACAGGAGAAAAGCCATACAGATGCTCGGTTTGTGAATACGGAACAGCAGTGAAATGTAATTTAGTTACACATATGAGAGCTCATACAGGAGAAAAGCCGTATAGATGCCCGGTTTGTAAATATAAAGCGGCACTTAAGAGTGATTTAGATAGACATATGAGAGCTCATACAGGAGAAAAGCCATACAGTTGTTCGGTTTGTGGATACAGAACAGGTCGTAAAAGTGTTTTAGTTGAACATATTAAAACTCATACAGGAGAAAAGCCATACAGTTGCGCGATTTGTAAATACAAAACAGCAAAAAAAAGTAATTTAGTTACACACATGAAAACTCACACAGGAGAAAAGCCATACAGTTGCTCGATTTGTGAATACAGAACAGCAGTAAAAGATCGTTTAGTTATACATATGAGAGCTCATACAGGAGAAAAGCCGTATAGATGTCCGGTTTGTAAATACAAAACGGCACGTAAAAGTGTTTTAGATAGACATATGAGAGCTCATACAGGAGAAAAGCCATACAGTTGCGCAGTTTGTGAATTCAGAGCAGCAGATAAAAGTCATTTAGTTACACATATGAGGACCCATACGGGAGAAAAGCCGTACAGATGCTCAGTTTGTGAGTACAGAACAGCACATAAGCGTGATTTAGTTACACATATCAGAGGTCATACAGGAGAAAAGCCATACGGTTGCTCGGTTTGTGAATATAGAACAGCAGTAAAAAGTAGTGTAGTTACACATATGAAAACCCATACAGGAGAAAAGCCATACAGTTGCGCGATTTGTGAATACAGAACAGCAGTAAAAGATCGTTTAGTTATACATATGAGAGCTCATACAGGAGAAAAGCCATACAGTTGTTCGGTTTGTAAATACAGAACAAGTCGTAAAAGTGTTTTAGTTGAACATATTAAAACTCATACAGGAGAAAAACCATACAGTTGCGCGATTTGTAAATACAAAACAGCAAAAAAAAGTAATTTAGTTACACATATGAAAACTCACACAGGAGAAAAGCCATACAGTTGCTCGATTTGTGAATACAGAACAGCAGTAAAAGATCGTTTAGTTATACATATGAGAGCTCATACAGGAGAAAAGCCGTATAGATGCCCGGTTTGTAAATACAAAACGGCACGTAAAAGTGTTTTAGATAGACATATGAGAGCTCATACAGAAGAAAAGCCATATAAGTGCACTGTTGGTGATTATAAAGCAACGCAAATGTAATTTAATTACACATATTAGCACTGATACAGGAGAAAAACTACACTTGTTCTGTCTACAGAAGAGTGCAAAAAGTATTTTAGTTACACATGAGTTCTAATTCTGTAGTGTGACACACAAGTTATCGCTTAGGAAATAATATTATTTGTGTATACAGTCCAATCCAGAAAAACATTTTACATATGATGTAAACTAATAATCTTTATAATAAATTTTATATATAACGAATTAAGGTATATGACAATCTACTGCGCACATGGAGTATTCCAGGGCACCTCAGATGATTTGTAGATGCCACCCCTGCTGTAATAAATTGGCTTAGAAACCTTGACTGTAATATATTATTGTTGACACTTGTATATTTCTATCACCGACTCTTTTATTCTAATGTCTGTGTACGACTGCCTTCATGGAAAACTTAAGACTGAAAATATCCAGATACCATTATTTTAAAATTTTAGTTGCATAATTCTGCCTTGTTTTCTTCTAATTGTTCTGGTATTGCTAGTCTTTCTTAGTAAGTAAGACCGTGTTCTTAACAATGAGCTCACGGGAAATTGTCATTATGTTTGCCCCATTCCTTAATCTGGTTCAAGTGATGATTTTCGGAGATTCGTTTAAAGGTGCCATCTTAACTTGACAGTTATACAGGGTGATTTTAAAATGTTTCGCCAAACTTCGGGGTATTGTTCTACACACCAAGGCAAGTAAAAAAGTCCATGTAAACATGTGTCCGAAAATCGCGCGTTTCCGAGTTACGAGCAATTTTTGAACTTGGGAAGTAGTCCAGTCAAATGGTGCTCAAAAAAGGGTGAATAGGGGAGATGTTGGGTGGAGTTCTGATATTTGGTTCCTATATGTTTTTTGGGTCGCTGTACACGAATATCAGGTTTTCCAACAAGAATTTTGACCGGAAACACGTTTTTTAAGCAAAAACCGTGTAATAAATCGTTTTTTTAGTTTTTCTAAAATTACTCGAAAACTATCCAATTTCGTAAATATTGAACCTATATGAAATAAAAGAGAGTAAAATTTCTTACATTTTATGTACTAGCGGTTTTTTCTCCGATCAATCGTTCAGCCGCGAGAGCGCCGCGAAGTTAGGTGTTAAAAGGGAATTATGACAGTTTATTTCAAAGTAATTCGAAAACTATACATTTTTCGTAAATCAACAATGGTATATGAAATGAATCTTCATAATTGAAATGTTGGCAAACCCGATACTCGCGTACAGCGACCTAAAAAACATATAGGAACCAAATATAAAAACTCCAAAACTTTCCCTTATTTTCTACCATTTGACTGGACTATAATTTTGCGGCGCTCTCGCGGCTGAACGATTGATCGGAGAAAAAAACCTCACATACATACAGTGTAGGAAACTGTGTTCTCTTTTATTTCGTATAGGTTCAATAGTTATAAATGATGGATATCTTTTGGGTACTTTTAGAAAAACTAAAAAAAATCGGTTTTTACAAGGTTTTTGCTTAAAAAAACTTGTTTCCGGTCTAAAATTTTATTGAAAAACCTGATATTCGTGCACAGCGACCCAAAAAACATATAGGAACCAAATATCAGAACTCCACCAAAACTCTCCCCTATTCGCCCTTTTTGAGCACCAATTGACTGGACTACTTCACAAGTTCAGAAATTGCTTGTAACTCGGAAACGCGCGATTTTCGGACACATGTTTATATGGACTTTTTTACTTGCCTTGGTGTGTAGAACAATACCCCGAAGTTTGGCGAAACATTTTAAAATCACCCTGTATATGACAGGAGTTTGTTTGAATTTGTCATTACAGAACAATTAAATCTGATTAGATTTGACTGTACCAGTTTTCTATGCCGGCAATGGTACATGAAATACACTAAATAAATAAATAATAAAATTGTTACAATATATTTCTTGGAAGGCTAGCATTCAGCTGGTCACACTATTTTTATAAATCTTGTATTGGTTTTTGGAAATTATGAGATCATATGTGCATGTGTTGTAAAATGCTAACGGGAGCATTCTTGACCATTCTGTACCAATATGTCAATCGAAATACATGTCTTTTATAAGTTGGTTATTGAATTAATGCTTTTTAACACTTCAGAAGTGGAATAATTACCTGTGCGCAGAGCTGTTCCAAGTACAGACAAAAAGTACTTGAGTACCAAGTACAAGTACACAATGAAAGTATTTGAATACCTATACAAGTACTACAGAGGAATGCAATGGCGGAACAATGGTAAAAACAAAACACAACATTTTTTTAAAGTCTTATTTTATTGGTTTTCAAAATAACAAGGTTTTTAAAGTTGTAATCTGTCAGGGCATGGCAATGTGGTCTGTTTACCAGTGTCGCGAATGAAAATAATCGTTCTACTGCGGCCACTGATGGCAAGCATGTATTATAGCGCATGAAAAGTTTTTTGATATTCAGGTAATCATCCAGTATTGACAGATTAGTCCGTTTATCTTCAAGGTAATGTAGAAAGTTCAATTTTGGACTTCTTTTTATCTAGAATATGTGATTCTTTCGATTTTTGGGTTTGGATAATATGAAGAGATGAAGATCCGGGTACATCATTATATTCATCAAAATAACCATCATATTCTAGATCCTGATCTTTGGCGTCGCTGTCACATCCATTGAAATTTTCAGAATATTTCTAGCAGCAGTTTAGTTGATAAAATGATCAAATCGTTAATATCTCCAAACTAGTTAACTTTAGACCGATAATTTTATATTAAAAATATTAGCCACTCCACGTAATACTTTTAAGCAATCTAAATATAGGGTGTTCTGTTCAAATAAGTAAGTTAGTTTCGCCACACTTTTTTCAGTCGCCTCGTATAATCAAAAGTATTTTAATAACGTGCACTACCTTTGTATCTACAACTTTTATATAAGCAAATGTTATGTAACTCTAATTTTAGAAAGATTTGTTACGCTTATTTTGTCGTTTTCCGTGTAATAGTTGAAATAATTAATCAGATTTGGCAATTCACATTTATTTCGTAAAAATACAATAATTTTACTTAACTGGTTAGGCAACCCTACTAGCATCAATCTTAAACTCAAACAAAGTACAGCTCTGTCTTTATCAGCTTAAAGCACACTCTGCTTTCCTCAGTTTTTCTGATGGCCCACTTTCACATTTTTGGAACTATTGATAAACTGAATTGGACTATATTTGGGGAATTTTTCGGCCATTTCCTGGACAGTCTTGCGTGTAAGTTGATCGCTCCTTTTGGGGTCCCAGTCTCACGGCTTTGATAGCCATCTCCATTGTTGGAAGGATATGGGAGGCTTCGTAACCCCTGTTGGAATGTTCCGGTGATTTGTGCTTATATCACCGGTATTCGTTTCGTCACTGACGGATTTGATGGGACGTTCGTTCTTCGCACGCCTGACCGAACGATTTAGCTACTTTACACCTTCAGCCATTTTATTGCACCCTGGGAATGAGTTATTACCTGAATTGGTTCTATTTGTATTGGGGCAATTGGTGCCTGCATCGCCTACCTCCGGCCTGTTCGCTGTCCCTTAGCTCCAAGGCAACCCCCCTGCGTTACTCGCTTCGCTGCTGGAAGCCAGCGACTCCTGCTCCCTGTGTCCTTGGCGCTCTAGCTGTCCCGGAGGAGCTGGTGGCTCGAGTTCGGCCCTAACCATTCGAAGCTGTGTGAATCGCACGAAACATTTCATTTGGTTTGTGTATATGTGCTAGCGAATTAATCGCATAGATAATTGTAAGGCATTTTATTCAGTACATGTGCTAGCAAATCAATCGTATAGGTAGCATTAGGGCATTTCATTCAATTCGTCTTGCGCCTTATGTATTTTTAGTTTAGGTTCTATGGCAGCAGCGTTAGCCACGCTAGTTGTTTCTTAGCATGATATTTCAGAGGCCCTTCGTGGTATTGAAAGCTACGTTTAAATGTACTCACCCTTGGCCTGCAAAGCGTTCCGCTACGCCCACGTCAAACGTGTTGAATTTTGCTTTTGAATTGGGCCCCCTAAGCCTTTACAGGACGTTTGAACTTACCTAGGTTACAGCCTAATTGTATTTAACAACGGCATCTGCTGCTAAGTATCTGTTTAGACCAGTGCCCACAAAATTCAGCTGCCGAGGTTAGTTTTGTAAACGTCATCGCGCAGGGGAAAACGCTAGGTTAATGCGAGAATTCGGTAATAGGTTGTGACTAACGAACCGCTCGCGGCAACGCACCGCCCAAAATTCGAATATTCGTAAAATAATTTCTTTGATAATGTTGTTGGGAGCATATTCAAGCCGTAGTTTCAACAAGAATAATGAGTTTATCATAGATATCTCTTCGACCCTGTATGATGATACAATCTTAGGGGTTTCGCCCCTTCAAAATCTTGAAGTGGTCAAAGTTAAGTTCGGGCTAACATTGGGGGTAGCAGTTAGTTAATCGCTTGCATTGCTCCGACTTGCAGCACTTTGCTTCACAGGGTGCGTGCCAATTTTTGTGCCCGTTTTGTACTTTAATTGATTGTATTCGTGCAGCGAGCGAGATTAATTATATTTATGCAGTGCCCATTGTCTTTTTAATGTGTGTAGGTTAGGTTGGTTATTGATTTGTTTGCCTATTTATTATTGCTTTTGTTTTTCGATTTGCCTGTCCATTTATTGTCACTGTTTGCACTATAGAACCAATTGTTTAAATAATTATTGTTACGAGTTGTTGGTTTTGTCGTTATTTGGTTTGCTCGATTTATCTCATATCTTGGGGAGGTCCGACCCAAGGATTTGTCGACGTCGAGGACCTGGCGCTCTCTTCCCTAGCTTTTTTCAGCTTAGCTGAACCCCGACCCTTCCCGACGAGTTAGCCAAATTAGGCCGATATTTACCGGCCGGCAAAATACCAAGTACAACTTTCGCCACCAAGTAAGGCTGACCCTTAATCCTTCGTCACATGTTTTCCTCTTTTATTTTTGCCGGACCTTATATTTAATATTTAATATATTGTTTAGGCCAGGTTGACCAGGTGACGTATATTAGTATGTTTATATCTACCCTGTAAATATGTTTGTTCAATATATGAAACAAAACCCAATAGTTTTTGAAATAATTTTAAGAAAAAAGGCTAGAATAAAAAAATGTAGGTAAATAAAATAAAAGAACCTTTCTATAATATTGTATAAAAAGAACACGTTTTCTTCCTGTACATCGAAAACTATACGTTAGAAAACAAAATAAAAAATAAAAGTAATTTGATCTCTAGCATTATGCAAAATATTTAAAATTCATGCCAATGCTATATTTTTTATGAACCCACATGCTAAGTGGCTGAGGTGATCTGAATACGGCGCAGAACTTCGCGAATGAAGCTTTTACTACGTAAGGTCCTAGTAATTAAGAACATATCATTAATTTAGATACTTGCTTACTTACGTATTACTTTTAATATCTCACGTCACTAATCGGTAGTTACTGTAATCAGTCACTTATTAAACAATCAACTAACGAACTAACCGGAAACCTGAACACTATGCGACTGGAAGGATTAGAAAACTGCAATTAAGCTTTTTATGGCGACTGGCGGCCACATGTCTGAAATTGGATAAAAATGTAGGTACTTCTTGCGCAGTGCAATGTAATCCAGTATCCGAAAATGTATTCGAGCACACGGATACGTACTCGAGTACACGTAAATGTGTTCGAGTACACGTAAATGTATTCGAGTACCGGAAAATGTATTCAAGTACAGGGATATGTACTCGAGCACACGTAAGTACGTCAAGTACAAGTATAAGTACATTTTAAATTATTTACTCGTGGACTGAGTACCGCACAGCTCTGCCTGTGCGCGAGGATGATCTATTGTAGTGTGTGTGTGTTGTGAGGTGCTTTAAACTTTCATTTTGGAGTTTGAACTTTAACATGAGCGAACCATCGAGTTCCAAGTCACCAGCTGCTGAGCTCGAACTCATGAATGAAAGTGATAATGAGCAGCAGCTTTACGAAAATATGCTTGCCCAATATATTGAACGAAAAGTGGATGATGCGTTTCGCCGAAGATTGTAGCGCGATTATCGACGCGAGGCTGAAGCATTTGCCGCTATTGGCGATGCACATGACGCTGTGGATGCGGAAGTTGCCGCTGGCGTTAGTTTGTCAAAATATAAACCAACAGTAACCGAATAAATTATTCCATGGTTCGACCCTGACAATCAAAGTAGCGTTATTTCGTCATGGATACTAAAAATTGGGAAATTGGGTCAAATACATCGGTGGTCTGATTACAAGAAAACATGTTACATGCAGCTACAATTTAAAGGATCCGCTCGTGATTGGTTCAACAGGCTAGGCGATTATAATAGGACCTGGGATGAGTGGAAAGTAGCCTTAAAACACGTATTTCCTCGCTGCATCGATTATGCAACAGTATTAGAAGAACTTGATGCTAGCAAGAAACGCCCTGGAGAAACAATGACACATTATTGTGAGAAAATTAAGAACACCGTAAAAACATTTATTAAATAACATGCTCCGAGAGCTAACCTCTCCCGCTTACAGTTCCTTAAATTCTAAAAATCTTATATCTATCACTTAACAGGAAACCATCGATCGTTTGGCACATCTGGTTCAAATTCAACAAAAGACACCCAACCTACCGCACTTTTTGATATTTTTAAACGTTGGTCTTGCTGTTTTACCAGCAAGACGACTGAGTTACGTACTGCAAATGGGGGTGAATTGGAAATATTACTGCATGAGGGTAGTCAACCTGTTTGTTATCGACCTTACAGGTTGCCACTGAAAGAAAGAAACCTTGTCAGAGAAAAAGTAGAAGATCTGTTGAGTGCCGGTATTATCCGAGAGTCAGCATTTGAATTTGCTAGCCCAGTTATCTTGGTAAAGAGAAAAGGGGGATTATCTTCTGTGTGTGGATTATAGAGCGTTAAATAAAATTACCATTCGAAATATGTATCCTATGCCAAATATTGAGCAATTAAACTAATTGTCTGGTAAAATGTACTTTACAAGCTTAGACTGTAGTTAGGTGTTTTACCAAATTTCGGTGTCGGCCAATTCTATTTCTAAAACTGCATTTATAACGCCAGATGGGCGTTACGAATACTGTAAGATGCCCTATGGTCTTGTCAATGCGCCTCAGTATTTCAGCGTTTCAGGAAAATATATGCAACACGCAAGACTGCAAACTTTTACAACTTGATAGTGGCAAGTGGTTTCTAACTCTCCAACTCCAAGACGAAACTTTAAATGCTATCGTACGTCAGCTACAGCAGCACTAGAATTCAGATTTGGCAAAAGACTTTAGCTTTAAGCAAAATCGTTTATACCGGAACCCTTAGCGGAAATCGACCGGTATTATTT
Organism: Agriotes lineatus; assembly: GCA_940337035.1. NCBI lineage: Eukaryota > Metazoa > Arthropoda > Insecta > Coleoptera > Elateridae > Agriotes > Agriotes lineatus. The sequence goes on along the minus strand of CALNHX010001319.1, from coordinate 100,078 downwards.
AACAAGTTTTATAAACGTAATTTTAGTCACGAGCGCAGCGGACCGCAGCGAGTGTATATTAGATTTAATTATGCTTGACAAACGTCAAAGTTGACTATTGAAAACTAACTTGATTTTAGTTTTGGCTGTGGCTAATAAAGCAAATACTGTTTGAACCTAACTTCACCCCATGACTAAAACATCGTTGCTAAGTTCAGCCCATGACTAAGAGGCTCTTTAGTCACAGGTTATGAATGCGTGATTAAAATGTCACTTAGCGACGTGTATGTTAGTATGTTAAATGCCATTTTAGTTACAGGACTAGAAAAAATATGTTAGTTCATGTTTGGAATGCGCGTATAACAAAGGAAATTATGGAAAACAACCAGGAGTCTTACAACCGATTCCTAAACCTAGCCTTCCAATGGACACTGTTCATATCGACTATGTGGGTCTTTTCATTAAAAGTAAATTGGGTAATAGTTATCTTTTAACCCTTACTGATTCATTTGCGAAATATATTGTAACCAAGTCATGAAGAGGTTCATGGTTTGTAAAATGTATTAAAAATCTTTGTAAAATGTTCGGAATGTTTTCAGGATATTTTAAACGTATCATTAACGACAATGGGCGTTCGTTTACTAGCCGTCATTATAAAGCATTCACTAGTGAAAAACAAATTAAATATGTCTTAACAGCCGTAGCAACACCGAGAGCAAATGGGCAAATAGAAATTTATCACCGAACTTTATTAAATACAATCCGAACTTCAACTAACGGGCAATGGCTTTGGGATGTTTATATCCCAGAAATTGTTTGTGGTATGAATAATACACGAAATAGTCGTACGAAACATACACCATATGAACTGATGTTTGCGAACAAGGGTAATTTTTTTCAAAATGTAGAGCAATCTAAAACTGAGCCTAGCATTGTAACGCTAGCTTCTACAGCAAATTTTATTGATACACTAAAAATGTATTTAATTTTTACATCGTGTAATCGAGCGTTACATCTATTCGGCGCTCGACCTGGTGATAGCAAATCACGTACCCGCTATGCCCGAAGACACGAAGAAACAACCCCGGCTCCGCCTCCCACTCAGCGGTGTCCAGATCCGCTGTACCGATAAAGCCGCCCGGAGAGTATAAAAGAAGATTTCTCGATCATTTAACTTTACTTGAGTCCACCGATTCTGATCAGTCCCACTTGAGTCTCTGGGCTTACCTTCCTGCTTCCTCCCTTATCTTAGCATGTGACAGTGTTCTCTGTCTGCTAATGCATCTCCTGATACCGATCTGTACCTTAGCATGTGACAGTTTTCTGTTTCCTAAGACATTTTATGTTCAGCATTGGACGTCCAAATACGTCTACCTGGAGTCTAAAGGCAAATTACGCCATTCGAGCCCGAGTGTAGATGCTCTTGCTCTAAGCAAATGCCGGAGCTGTCAAATTCTGCGCCCGTTAAATAAGCGAGTTCTACCAGGTCCAAACTGACGGCGCAGTTACGTTGGGAGTAACGCATTTTTACCACAAGACACGATCCGCATCAGCCGTTATACCCCCTCTTCCCCCGGAGCCGCAGGTATTTCATAATCTCTTTAAATTCTGACTATGTTTGCAAAGTGCGAAAATGTAAACATACCGAGCTTATCTCACAAGTAACGTTCCAGACGTAACACACAGACCAGAATACATACTTCGCCAAGGTCAAATGCCGCCGCCACTGATACTTACGAGCTGAGTGGGTTGCAGTCCACCAAGAACCCGAAGAAACATGTCCCCAGAGGAAATTGTTAATTTTATTAATGTACATAACAGTCCGTAACATTAAGCCTCATTTTGTATAAAGTAGTTAAAAACATTATACCGTTGGTTTATAAACCGTGTTGTCCTGACTATATTTATTTGAGTTTGAGTGAAAATTTTCTCCAATTGAGCTTATCCGAGTTAGAATTTAATAAACGTTTGAGCACTTCCTAAATTAATGAAAGTCATATCACACCAGTTTCAAAACGTTACAGCATAGTAGCAAAAAGAGAAAAATCTCATGTAAATTTGAAGGCAGTAGCTGATAAAATGATAATTAGGTTCGATGAAAAGAGAAAAGACGTTACGAAACACAAAGGTGATTTAGTTTTGTGAAAACGTGGGGTAACTGACAGTACTAAAAGTATTAGTCAAAAGTTGTGCAAAAAGTTTTCTGATTCTTATAGAGTCACAAAGCTTTTTGAGGGAGACCGCTACAAAATGAGAAGTGTGAAGGGTTTGAGGTGATATAAAAATTTTAGCACGATTGTAGCGATTGATGCACTGAGACCTTATCACAGCACGGTGACGTGTGATACCGAATGTGAAGAGGAGGTTAGATATAGGGACGGTTTACTTGACTTGTTCGAAAGTTGAAGGGACACGTTGAGAGACGAGATCTGAAAGAACTGTTGATGTGATGCTGTAATGAAATGCACGTCAGTACGTTTGGGTGAAGGTACAGGAAATATTTTATGGTTGTGCTGATAATAGTTCCTCTTTAACCTTTAGGATTAAAAGAGTTATTGAGATAGTAAGGAAGCTCCTTTTATGGTATGTTCCACAAGTGGTGGGTGGGTTATTTCTTTTCGTTGGTGAGGCATTGACTGATGACGGGCTCGCTCTGGCCAGGCGCACCTTTCAGTTGTCATGTCTGGCTTGCTATTGGAAACCGAGAACACGATTCAAAATAATATTGAAATAAGCGCGAGGAAACAGCATTTTTTCAATATAAAGACTCGATGCTGTAAGAATGTTTATTTTCAGATAGAGTCACTGTACTAACCTGCTGACCTAACGTGGATCGCGAGGAAGCAATCAAGACAAGATGGCCGATTGTTACATTATATTTCTTGGACGCCTAGCCTTCAGCTGGTCACACTATTTTTTATTAATCTTGTATTGGTTTTCGCAAATGTATGAGATCATATGTGCATGTGTTGTAAAATGCGAACGGGAGCATTCTGTACCGATTTTTTAATCGAAACACAAGACCTTTAAAAGTTTGTTATTGAATTAGTGATTTTTACTCAAAATCCTTTAATAAAATACAATAATTTAATTTTGAAAAAGGGTGGTTGGAACGATTGGTTACCGTGAACGCCGCCCTGTCTACCAGTGTGTTATTTTGAAGGAATTAAAGTAGATGAAGCGCTATTTAAGGGAAATATTCAGAACGCGCTGATAACGTAAAGTGGTCTGCGATAAGATGTGGTTGAATAACAACAAGGGAAAGTGAGATATCAGCGAATTCAACTAGTGAATTGAAAACTAAAACGGGCTAGTATAGTATAAGTAGTACAAGAACGCACGCGAAATTTAAACAGCTAGTTACGAGTGGTATGCAAGAATTTGGAACTAAGAGCATCCTGATGAGCAGCAGCGATGAGAACTAAAGCGAAAGCAAGAAAAGGAAGGACATAAGCCCATTACAAAAATTAAGTAAATTAACAAAAGCTAACAATAATGAAGAAGGAGAACAAGACAATCCAATAGCACAGCTTAAATTAATGATGTCTATTCTGCTTGAGATTCATGAAATAAGAGTAGACCAACAAAAATGTATAGAAGAAGTTAAGGAACTGCGTAAAGAAAACAAGGACTTTAAAGAAAAATTACAAAATATTCAGCTAAAGTTGGAGGTCAAGGAAAGAAAAGAAAAAAAGAATCCCCTAGTGATGAAAGGGAAAGATTTCAAGAATGAAGAATTGAAACAAGGAGTGGAAATTCTCCTTGAAGACAACGTAGGATCAAAAATTGAAGTCAAGGAAGCTGTGCAGATAAGGACTAAAGCTGATAGTAAAATTACAATAGTTAAAGTAGGATCATGGAAGGAAGAAATGGATATCATCAAAAGCAAACTGAAAGGGCCAAAGGTAATTATAGAAACTGACTAAACGGAAGAGGAACAAAAAGTGCAGCAAACGTTAAAGTTTAAGGCCACGGAGGAGACATATAAGAGTAAGAAAGTTAAAATTGCGTATAGAAAATTAATCATAGAAGGAGTCGTGTGGATTTGGGACTCCGACCAGGGTAGACTGGTGAAACAAGCAAAAAACTAAAAAGTCCAAGCAATGGGGTGGGGGCGACAAGTGTGGTTTCCAGTTCTCTCCCAAACAAGAACAAGCCAACACGGGAACGAAATGGACAAAAAATGGACTGGACAATCGGCACGTGGAATATAAGAGGTATGAGTGGCAAGGAAACGGAATTACTGGCTGAATTTGAGCGATTCAAATTAAAGGTTCAAGTATTGAAGGACACAGGTTTTGTAAAAATAGGGCATGGGTATGGTCTATTTTATAGCGGAGTGGACAAACAATAATGCGCACAAGCCGGGGTCGCATGCCTGGTGCATAAGGATTTTATAAATAACGTCATAAACTGGCAATTTGTGTCGGGTTGATGAAGCTGGAGGTCAAAATCGCATGAGAAGAAAAATTTACTATTACAGCAGGTTATGGACCAAGAGAGAATGAAGACAAGAAGATAAAAGAAAATTTCTGGGAAAAGCTACAGGACGTAACGGATAATAAAATGGGCAGCCTGATAATTGCAGGACACCTGCATGGCAGAGTGGGCAGTAACGAAGACACATCCGAAAGAATAGTAGTACGGAGAGAATGTGATAAACAAGAATGGCCAATTAATAATAGAGTTTTGCATAACAAATTATTTAATTGTGGCAAATACCTGGTTTACACACAAATATTGCAATGATATGCTCTAATAATAGGTATTTTTTTTAATTACTTATGCCACAGTTTGCAATGTTATTAGTAATATAAAATTGAGACTGATTAAAATGATTCTCTTTGTAAATAACTCAAAATAAAAATGGTAGTATGCCCTTCTGTATTTTATTCGTCTACAAATCAAATATAATTGAACAGTAGCTCGTAATGCAAGAAAGCTCTTTAGTCTCAGGTGAGTTCCCCTAATAAATTTAATCTGGTGCGCCACTGGGCACCGAATTTTAGTTTGACTGCGCGGTAGGTAAATTATAATGCTGTCAAAAATTCTTACAGATCGGTTTTATTGTGCAGGTTGGGTTGTGATTTGATTTAATAAATGGAATTTTATGAACATTCGACAAGGTAACTATTTGAATTCTCGCGCTCTTGGCGGCACTAATTATCTTTTGTTTTCAGAAAGAACGCGGGCAAAATTTAGCAATTGTTTTGGAGCGGGTCCTCTATTCTCATAACCTCAAATACTGGAATCTACTTGATATGCGAACAGCACCTTTTCTATCGCCGTGGAAATATTTGGATCTTGCTCAGTAATGTCTCCTTTATGATACCCGTACATTTCCCGGGTCTAACGACGTTAATTTTAGGGTAAATTGGTATCTGGTATTTTGTCGAACGCCTTGCTTCGCTGGAATGACGCCGTTGATGTTGTGGAGCTGCTATGGGTCCCCTTGTGATGAAACCTCTCGTAGACGGTCGTACGCAGCTGCTCTACACCCTGGAATGCTGACCTCGTAGTTCCGATAAATCCTTTGGTTGCACGCAGACTTCAAAATCTTCAGCTGGCTCGTTGGCGATCTCGGGAGGGCCCCCTCGTGGTTTTTCTTATTTTTGGTGTCGTAATTTGTTGCAAATAATACCACACACACTCGGAAATGCACTGATTAAAACTGTATACTTTTTATGTTAAAATATTCTGGTTTATTATGTAAAATTCAATTTTAAAGAGGAGCACAATTTACAGCATCAATCTAATTAATTTATTCATTTGTTCTCTCTCAAATCCGTTATAAACAAAAGCTAACTATAACTAAAACAAAACGGATATTAACCATGTTCAAATACAGTACTTTTTAACATAAAATTACTTATAAATAAATATTTCTACAAATTTCCTAAAACTAAAATCATGTCTGTTTATTTTAATTATTAATGTTTCTTTGCGCCACTAGCACTTTTATTAATCACTTTGTCAAATTTTAAATGTCTGCTTTTCCCCGTTAATTCTGGTATTACAGCTTAATTTTTCAATTGCCAATTCCTTTCTTATAGTTTGCTCTTTGCAACATACTCTAATATAATTCTGGCTTCCTGTACCTAATTTAAGATTGTTCATAAATGTTTCCTGCTTATTTATTATTTATATTTCTCCTTCTAGGCCGTATTTCCCCATCATTTCCTTTCCATTTTCTTCCTGGTTTCCTATAAGCGCATTCCAGTCACCTAAGACTATTACGTGCTTGTTGATGTCTTGCATTTTCTCTAGTGTACGTTGCAGTTCTTCGTAAAATGTTTCCTTGTCGTTGACTGTGGCGTTTTCGGTGGGTGCGTATATTTGTATTCCTCTTACTTTTTCTTGTAGTTCTAGGCTTATTATTATTATTCTCTGATTGACTGCTTCCCATTTCGTTATTTTGTGTTCTAATTCTTCACAGACTATTAGACCGACTCCCGCAGTTGTTCTATTACCTATCTGTGATCCAAAAAATCTTAGTGTGTATCCTTTATCTAGTTGTTTTATGCCGCTGCCCTTCTTTATCGGTTCTAGGTAAATTGCTCGAATGCAATTGCTCGAAAACGAATTTCTCAAAATCAGTTGCTCGAAAGTTAATTGCTCGAATGTGACTTTGCTCGAATTGCAAGTTTCTCGAACAGCAATTTCTCGATTATCTGTTGCTCTAAAAAATAAAATTGTGAAATAGCCTTAACTCGAATTAGTTAATATCAAATATAAAAAAAACACAAATTACAAATTATAACTTTTATTAATAAAAAATAGGCATAGGTATGTGATTAAGTTAAAAATTATAAAAACCAAATATTATATGTCTTTAATATGATATGTTATGTGCTATTCCACGGACATAATCATATATATTTCTGTCATGTCCATAATTATTCACTAATCTTAAAAGTCTCTGTGCACTATCACGATATATTCTTCGACTTATGGTGTGTTGTTGACCCCTGACATATTGTTCTATCCGTTATTCCTTCAAACTCTGCTCCCTGTTTAATGCCAAAATAAATCTCCAGATGTTAAGACCACATAAATTCGAGCAAAACATTTTCGAGAAATTGCGGTTCGAGGAACTTGTATTTCGAGAAAAGTTACATTCGAGCAATTTGATTTTCGAGCAATTGATTTCGAGGAATTTGCCGGAGACGTTCTTTATCTCGGAGATACTTGATATGCGAACAGCACCTTCTCTATGGCCGTGGAAATATTTGGATCTTGCTCAGTAATGTCTCCTTTATGATATAATATAAGAAAATTATATCTGAATTTTTTCTTCTTTTTTCAAGTGTTTTAATTTGAAACAGATCTATTATATCTTTATAATTGCCTTCCCACTTAGAATTTGTCTTTTTGTAATAGCAGTACCGCAAAAATTTATACTGAATTCTTTCAAGAGCAACAATTTGGTAAGTGTATAGGGGGTTCCAGATTATTGCTAAATATTCTAGTTTAGACCTTATTAGACAGTTGAACAATGCTATGAGAGTATCTACGTTTGTGAATTGCTTACATGTGCGTAATAGGAAACCCAGTGTTTTATAGGAATGATTGATTAATAATTCTATGTGTTTATTGAAACTTAATTTATTGTCAAATGTAATACCTAAATCTTTTATTTCAGTTTGACGAACTAATGTTACAGAATTGATATCATAGTACCAGTTAACGTTATTGATTTTCCTCGAATATGTAGTATTCAGCACAACCTTTTAAAATGTATACAGGAATACCATCCGGACCCACGGATTTATTGTTCTTTAAATTCCTAATAGCTTTAAGGATTTCATCTTTATTAATACGTAAGACGGTGATTGTATTTGAAGACGATTGTATTAAATCATTTTCACATATTTTTTGGGATGGGGTATACCGGGTGACAATGATACTAGGGCCATGCTTATATCTTCTTTATTTATTAATAGATCTGGATAAAATTTTATACCAAGATACTAGACATAATTTCTGATTGGCGGATAGATATAGTCAAAATGGCTGACTTCCGGTTTTACCGGAAATGATACCAACTTTGATTTTTTAAATGGAACACCCTGTATATTTTATGTTTTTATAAATCTACGAGTCAAACTACATATAATAGTCTTGCCATTATTCAATTTTTTGAAGCAAAAAAATTATTTTTTAAATTTTTATTTTTTACCATAGAAGGCCTTGACTTGGAAAAATCTATTCTAATTGACTCTAGCAACTCTTAATAATAGCTATTTTACCAATAAGGTCAATAACAAACCTTTAATAAAAGAATATAGTTTGCTAAACTCGTTTTTTAAGAAAAAGTCACTTTTTTTAAGTGGCACCTATTAAGGGCCATCTTGCCATTAGATAGAAAATGTAATTACCAATCTAACGATATGCATCTATTTAAAAGTTAATGTCACTTCCAATAAAACCGGAAGTGACACTGACTTTGGTTATTTAAATAGATCACTCTATATGTTTTGTTTTTCGGAATCTACGACTCAAATTACGTACAGCAGAGTTGCCAACTTTGCTTAGGTATTATTAGTTATTACATAAAAATGTTTAAAAAAATAAATAATTAATTAATTTTCAGTTTCTGATAAAGATAAAGTAGTGCATGATGCATATCGTTAGATTGGTAATTGCGTTTTCTATCTAATGGCAAGATGGCCCTTAGTAGGTGCCATTTAAAAAAAGTGACTTTTTTTAAAAAACGAGTTTAGCAAACTATATTCTTTTATTAAAGGTTTGTTATTGACTTTATTGATAAAATAGCTATTATTAAGTGTTGCTAGATTCAATTAGAATAGATTTTTCCAAGTTAAAGCTTTCTATGGTAAAAAATAAAAATTGAAAAAATTATTATTTTGTTTAAAAAAATTTAAATTTGGCAAGACTATTATATGTAATTTGACTCGTAGATTCAGAAAAACATAAAATATACAGGGTGTTCTATTTAAAAATAAAAGTTAGTATCATTTCCGGTAAAACCGGAAGTCAGCCATTTTGACTATATCTATCGGCCAATCAGAAAGTATGTCTAGTATCTTGGTGTAAAATTGTATACAAATCGATTCATAAATAAAAAAGATATAAGCATGGCCCTAGTCTCATTGTCACCCGGTATACCGTATGAAAATAATCTGCGAATCCTTGTACTATCTCATTGGCACTTTCCAGTTTACGTCCCTCAAAATATAATACAGCGGGTAGATTCGGCTTTTTCTTTCTACTTCTGACAAAACTCCAGAAATTTTCAGGCTTTTCTCTTAATATCAGTTTCAACCGAGTTTAAGTACCTTGAGTGTGAATTTTGAATTTCTTGTTTTAATTTTGCCCTGATTCTTTTGTAATGCAAGTTATAACAATTTAATTTAGTTTGGTTAAATTTATTTCTTTCATGTTCTTTTTCTCTGATCATATTTATTATGTTGCGATCAAACCAAATGGGATACTTTCTAAGACGTTTCTTTACAACTGGGACCGTTTGTGTAAGAATATTATAAAGTTTGGTGTAAAACTGATTAACTTTTAAATTTACATCAGCAGAGTGCAAACATGGATAGTACATTCGGAAAAACCGAACGGAAAAACATAAGACAATCGGCGAGAAACACGATAAGATTCGGTACTTGGAACATTACTTCGTCGACAGGAAAAGAAAGTGAAATTATAGACGAGATAGAAATATACAAAATACACCTCCTAGGTATATCCGAGATAAAGAACGTCTCCGGCAAATTCCTCGAAATCAATTGCTCGAAAATCAAATTGCTCGAATGTAACTTTTCTCGAAATACAAGTTCCTCGAACCGCAATTTCTCGAACATGTTTTGCTCGAATTTATGTGGTCTTAACATCTGGAAATTTATTTCGGCATTTAACAGGGAGCAGAGTTTGAATGAATAACGGATAGAGCAATATGTCAGGGGTCAACAACACACCATAAGTCGAAGAATATATCTTGATAGTGCACAGAGACTTTTAAGATTAGTGAATAATTATGGACATGACAGAAATATATATGATTATGTCCGTGGAATAGCACATAACATATCATATTAAAAACATATAATATTTGGTTTTTATAATTTTTAACTTAATCACATACCTATGCCTATTTTTTATTAATCATCATCATCATCATCAGCTGCCAGGATTAAACCTTTGTGGTTTGTTCCGGTCTCATGAAAATTGTTCATTCCAACGTTTCTTTGGCCGTCCCAGTCTTCTTTTCCCTCGTGGTCGATAATGTATAATTTTATTAATAAAAGTTATAATTTGTAATTGGTGTTTTTTTTTATATTTGATATTAACTAATTCGAGTTAAGGCTATTTCACAATTTTATTTTTTAGAGCAACAGGTAATCAAGAAATTGCTGTTCGAGAAACTTGCAATTCGAGCAAAGTCACATTCGAGCAATTAACTTTCGAGCAACTGATTTCGAGCAATTCGTTTTCGAGCAATTGCATTCGAGCAATTTACCTAGAACCGATAAAGAAGGGCAGCGGCATAAAACAACTAGATAAAGGATACACACTAAGATTTTCTGGATCACAGATAGGTAATAGAACAACTGCGGGAGTCGGTCTAATAGTCTGTGAAGAATTAGAACACAAAATAACGAAATGGGAAGCAGTCAATCAGAGAATAATAACAATAAGCCTAGAACTACAAGAAAAAGTTAGATGAATACGAATATACGCACCCACCGAAAACGCCACAGTCAACGACAAGGAAACATTTTACAAAGAACTGCAACGTACACTAGAGAAAATGCAAGACAATAACAAGCACGTAATAGTCTTAGGTGACTGGAATACGCATATAGGAAACCAGGAAGAAAATGGAAAGGAAATGATGGGGAAATACGGCCTAGAAGGAGACATAAACGAAAATAGCGAAAGAATGCTCGATTTTTGCATCACAAATCAACTACTAATAGGCAACACCTGGTTTAACCATAAAACAATACATAAAATAACATACGAAAACGAAGAATTAGGACACAAAACGATGATTGACTTCGTTACATATGCAAGAAATCTGAGATACGCAGTAAGAAACGTAAAAGTAATGAGAGGAGCAGAACTGAATACCAAACACAGACTCGTAGTAACGGACACAAACATCAGAAAGCCAAAGAAAACCCCAAATAAGTTATATACAAGAATAAAATTGGAGACCCTAGAAAACAGCATAAAACGACAGAAATACGAAACGAAACTAGAAGAAAGATTAAACAGAATAGAGATAAAACATAATGGAGAATTAACAAACATTAATAGAAAATGGGAGATCTTTAAGGAATCAATATTAAATACGGCAAAAAAAGTTTGTAACACCAAAAAAATAACATACAGACCGAACAAGAAGAGAACCAGATGGTGGAACGAGGGGGTTAAACATATAGTAAAAGAAAAAAAAGAGACATGGAGAAAATTCATAACAACAAGAAACGAAGACGATAAAAGAATATACAATCAGAAAAGGAACGAAGCCAAGGAAGCAGTAAAGCAAGCTAAACAAGAAACTTGGGAAGAATTTGGCAGAAAAATAGAAGAAAATTACATTGAAAACCAGAAACAGTTTTGGAATATAGTCAGAAAACTTAAAGGGAACCAACAACAAAGAATTAGAAATATTAGAAACGAAAAAGAGAAATTACAAACCAAAACAGAGGATATATTAGGCACTTGGAAGAAATACTACACAAAAACCTTTAAAGAAGATAGAGATCCAAAAAATGAGAACATAGGAAACCAAAAACAATTAGAAAGAATAGAAATAAATGAGAGATATTGCTCGACGAAATAGCACAGGCATTAAATAAAATCAAGAATGGAAAAGCAGCAGGGCCAGATGACTTAGCGCCAGAATTGCTCAAGAAAGGGCGTCAGATAATTATAAACTGGCTAAAGAACATATATAGACAAGCGTGGGAAACGGTAACAATACCGGAAGAGTGTTTGTAATTGTTCCAATATTTAAGAAAGGGGACACCACCGACGTTGGAAACTATAGAACCATATGCCTATCCTCAGTAACCCTAAAAATCTACTCAAGAATACTGGAAAACGCCTAAGAAACCAAATTGAACATCGACTAGAGGAAGAACAAGGAGCCTTTATACAGGGCAGGCAAACTCAAGATCACATCTTTTGTGTAAGAGCAACAATAGAGAAGATGATGGAGAAGAACAGAAATCTATTGTTATGGTACACAAGGAGTTGGATTTGGCTGAATATTGAATGTGTAAATACAATTTGGGAGATCAATGCAATCGATTTTGACAAATTTAAAAAGAACAGGCTGTTTGAATTAAGTTCATTAAAAAAATCTAATTTGAGACAAATTAATATGAAAATGATAACTATTGGGTATTCTACGGGGCTTAGAATTTAGAAAATAAATACACGCTTTTATCACACATGACAAATGCAAATTCTAATGAGAAAATAGGTTGAAGTAGGTAAGGCTCAAATGAATTTAAATTATTGTTGGCATTAATAATTAAATATGGTAGTTAGGCGAATTTGTTGCAATAATAAGAAATAACAACTTATAAAAACATGTAGTTTTTACGATTTTAGTCTGAATAAAAATATAGAAATTTACCTTAATGTGTTAGTTTGGAAATGTTTAAAATGGGTCATTAATAAATCTACGAGGTGAATATACTAGTGAAATATAAAAAAGAGTATTACAAATGAAACATCAGTTATAGAAGAGAATTGGAAGATGGTAAAACTAAATAGAAGCAAGAAGAGTTATTAATTATAAAAGAATTTAAGATTTGGATGGAAATAGTTTATTTTAAATAATACAATTGACAAGGAGCTACATTGTTTTTAGTATTGCCAAGTGCTGGGTTCGTGAAGGCGTTCTGAAGACAAGAAGATCTATTTAGGGACGATAGAAAAGGGGCGACTGGATCCGAGGTATTCTGTTGGTTATTGACGACAGAGGTTGGTGAAGCTTAGAGCTACGGAAGAAGGATATCAATTGGGGATCGTCTGTGACAGCTAACTTGTAGTGGAGCTGTATGAAGGAGGGTGTTTCTGGAAGGTAGCAGTTGCACGAGCAGAGTAGGACGAGGTCTGTTCTGGTAACGGCCAGGAGTCGACAAGTTGACAGCTGGTGGTAGTAAGCGGGATATCACAGCAGGACTAACAAGGGGTCCAAGCTGCTAACGTCAGGAGGATTACTATCTTGGGGGTGATATAAGAGCAGTAAGAGTAGGGGCAGTGCAAGGTGGGTCGTAGTCTAAAAGACAATTTAAAAAATGCAATAAACTATAAACAAGTACTTACCGTAGAATATAAAAGTCAATAGAATACAAATAGAATTGAGCATTTGTCATATCTGATTGAGATTAGTAGTAGAACTTTGTTTGACAGTTGATGTCAGTACACAATTGAAACTCATTCTTAAAATAAAATTTACTTAACAAAGCAACTAGATAATCGAACCAACCCTGAAAGAGTCTCAAGGCGCTATAATTTGTAATAATTAAATGATATTGAAATTTGAAAGATACAATTCAAGTTAAAAAATAGAGCAGCCAGTGCACTATATATGGCTTTCCTAGACCTGAAAGCGGCCTTCGACCGAGTACCCAGACCCCAAATTTGGACAACGCTAGAAAAATTAGAAGTAACCCCTAAACTAATACAAGCCATCAAAAGTCTATACAACAATATAAAAACAAAAGTCAGGTTAAATGGACAAACATCGGAAGAATTCAGGCTACAAAAGGTTATAAAGCAGGGAGACAGTTTGAGTCCCCTATTATTCATTATACTGTGCGTAAATTAAGTATGGAAACGGTATTATTTGAATACGGCCATAGATAGAACTCTGAAATTTGGTGTATAAGTAAAACATACGGTTTTCTATTAATATTCGTGGTTTTTTTATCGATCGTCACGACTGCAGCACGGCCAACTTGATAATTTTTTAAAATTGAAATGGGGGTCGAAAGCACCATCATTAGAAAGCTGTTTTTGTGTAGAGTCCAACGATGTAGGACATGATATGGCAGTTTTAAAAAATAACTTCACTATACCAAATTAAACTTTGAGAATATTACTTTCAACGGCTTGCTAGATATGCTAAAAATTTAGTTGGCGGTGAATGCTTTGTTTTGTTTTTCAACTTTAAACAGTACATTTATGAAGAATACCCATTTAACCATTGTATAAGAATTTTCAAGTTCTGTTCAGAACTGTTTAGCATATCTAGCAAGCCGTTGAAAGTAATATTCTCAAAGTTTAATTTGGTATAGTGAAGTTATTTTGTATCGTTGGATTCTACACAAAAACAGCTTTCTAATGATGGTACTATCGACCCACGAATATTAGTAGAAAACCGTATGTTTTACTTCTATACCAAATTTCACAGTTCTATCTATGGCCGTATTCAAATAATACCACTGTTTCCATACTTAATTTACGCACTGTATATATGGACAACAACATAAAAAGAGAGATCTGAGAAAAGCAACACTAGGAGACTATAACATATCACCAAGAAGAACAGAAGACCTAATATATGCCGACGACATGATAATAATGGCTACAAGTGTAAACCGACTTTCATCAAACAAACCTTAGAAGAAAACGGCATGACATTAAACTTGGATAAAAGCAAAACGCTATGTATATCAAAGGATGGAGAAGAAGAAAGAATAAGAATACAACTAGATGGAAAAGAATTAGAACAAGTATGCAAATATGAATACTTAGGGACAACAATTAGCATGGACTGAAGAATAGATGAAGAAATAAAAAACAGAATAAGCAAAGCTAATAAAATATACTATCAGATAAACAACACCCTCATAGCAACAAGACAACTAAGCATAAAGGCAAAAACGCACCTATATAAAACAACCTTCGTCCCAAATTTAACTTACGCAGCGGAATCTTGGTCCATCCTAGATAAACACAGATCAAAAATCACAGCTTCCAAAATGAAATACCTACGAAGATGTTTAGGGAAAACTAAACGCGACCGAATAAGAAATAGAAATATTAAAGAAGTACTCAAAATCGAAGCATTAACTGACCTGGTCGAAAAGAAACAACTACAATGGTATGGCCACCTAACTCGGATGGACAATGAATGGAACCCAAAAAAGATATACAACATGAAATGTGAAGGAATACGATGAAAAGGTAGTTCTAGAATAAAATTGGACGAAAACATAAAAACAGCCGCAGCAAAATGAAATATAAACCAAATAGGAATCCTCAGAGACCTGGCACAAGACAGAAAACAGTTTAGGAAATGGCTCAATACCCCAACACCGTAAGGTAAAAAGGGGTGAAGATAAAGTAAGTAAGTAAGTAAGTTGCGAACTGGAACCGGTTTCGCTAACTTTATATCTCTTTGGTTCGGGTTGCCACCCACGTTTCGACACTATAATCAGTCTGTGTTTCATCTGTTTGTTCAGTTTCTGTCGCTTCACACGTCCACATGCTGCGACTGCTATTTTCAAAATAATACCAATGCTTCTCGAGTAGCGCAGATGGGTAAGCAAGTCCTCGGTTCGAATCACGCGAGGGCATGAATTTTCCGCAGCCTTGGCGATTGGAATTGGGCTCAGCGAGACCATTCAGAATTGGGCACCAAATTAACTGTGCTCTACTCAGAACCACGGATCTAAGAGATAGAGTAACAAGGTCAACATAACACACACACACACACATCACACCTCACACAATGGTTGCTGTGCAAGCACAAAAGGCGCGCTCCAACTTTGTATCCCGAATCCGGGGCAACTTGAGCATTGTACCGCCAGATGCAAGCACATAAAGCACCAGCCGCAAGGTCGAAAAGAGGTTATCGATTATACATACATACGTACATACATACACACATACCAATGCTTCCGCACAAGCGTAAAATATTTTTATGGACACCGGTATCTGCAGCTGGTTATCACCTACTTATTGCTCGTATCACAATTTGCTGTTAAGCATGCGAGTATATTTTTGTACTCGCTCGCCTGCTTATCACCTCTCTGCAGCGCCAACGTTTATTTAATTTATATAAGTTTTCGCAAATTTGTCAAAAGGGCATTGGGCATTGGTAAATGGTTTAATGGCTTAATTTCCCGATGAGTCATTGCAAGGGGGTCGAGATTGATCAGTTTTTCGATATCTCCACCCGTTTACGAGATACAACTCCCGGGCCCCGATTTCGGCTTCCGGCTGCAGCTCCCGATTTCGGCTTCCGGCAGCAGCCTCCTGCACCCGGGGGTAGCCCCCAGGAGCCGCCACCACCGACTCCACTTCCTTGAAGGTCGCGCTTTGGATGGACATGCCATCCAGTTTCAGAAGTGAGGTTATGTTTTGAGCCAGAGCTCCTCTTACTTATCTACTCTTTGGTAGTAGGTTGCTCGTCTTCAGCAATGTCTAATAGATCTTCTCTCATTTCTTTATAGTCTATTTGTCTATTACATGGTGGACATAATTTGGTGGTGGTTTCGGTATCAGTGTTGCCTGTTGTTCTTTGTTGGTGTTTGTATTTTCATTGTATTTTTGTGCTAGTATTGAGTATCTGCTTGGGTGAACTGTTGCTGACTGGGCACTGAATGGTTACTCCTTAGGATTTATTAGTATTTGACTTTTATTCATTGTTACTTTTTCGCAGCTGCTAGAAGGTTAGTGATAAGTGATAACCATGTCCGAGTCATCGTCTTTATAGTATTCATTTGATCTAGTTGTATTTTGTCTTAGAACAGAAAATATTTTCTGTTCAAAGTATTTTGTGTTGGTTGGATGGCTGGCGTATTTTGTGGTTGAAGTTCAGGAACTTGTAATTCTGTTAGTTGTGGAATTGGTGGGAACTGATTGGGAAAATATTGTGGTTGCTTTGACCGATTAAGCTAGTGATGTCGAATTGGGAAGAGTGATGTTTGTTGTGATAATTCGTTTATCTGTGAAATTCAGAGCACTACATTCCACACGGAGGAATACGGCCTGAGACACGGCAAGTCAGAGTCGCCGAAATATCTCGTTTCTAAACCCAGTCAATCTGGCACACGTTAACGGCATACTGGGTGATGTGACGACTGCCTTACTTTCCCACTGCCACAACGGTGGTTTTGGTACCCAATTTTTAAAGCGCATGGGTGGGCCGCCCGCCAGTTGCCAGATGTGGGCCACGCTGGCGATTCCGTTTATCTGTTGATGGTTGAAAAGTTGTAAGTGTCTCTGTAATCGTTTTGGTTAGTTGTGGCTGCTCACGCACCACTGAGTGGTCAGGTGTCCCTTAATAAGAATCACAGCATAAATAGGGATTTGCTATTGGTAACCAGCGCAATGCACCTGGAGTGCAAGATAATATTTTGGGTTCAAGATTCACTGCTCGATGTCTGCTACATAACATACGTTTACCTTCTTTGAACTTTGGAAATTGACTATCAAAACGATAAATAAATATCAAAATTA
Source organism: Agriotes lineatus (assembly GCA_940337035.1). Lineage (NCBI taxonomy): Eukaryota > Metazoa > Arthropoda > Insecta > Coleoptera > Elateridae > Agriotes > Agriotes lineatus. The sequence continues at coordinate 82,639 of CALNHX010001319.1, read as the reverse complement.
AACACAACAACGGAGTTGCCAAATGACTCATTACAATATAGCTCACACCGGTGAGGCTCAAACCACAGCATAGCGAGAAACCCTATTATAAAATGCTAGAAAATATATATCATAAGCAACTACATATTAACAACGCGCCCAAACAAGATTCAAATTGAAAGTCATTATGTTAAATTTCTACCTCACGTAAACTGGCTATATGCTGTCTCATAATTTCCGAAGTATTTAATACATGATTCGGCCAGACATTTATAATTCTGGAATTTCGCGTATGTTCTTCAATTAAAGGAGTATCTTGCTGAGTTTGAGATGGCGAAAAAAGTTAGATTTATTGACAAATTATTGACCACATATAGATCAAATGTTTTCAGTTGTTGGATGTTTTGTGCTTTTTTCGTAAACGAGCGTATAGATTTTTCTTCGCAAATAATATCCTCTTCTATAACTTTTGGAAATATAATTTACAAAATTTAATTGACAAAACACAGAAATATTAATTAAAATTACAGCGGATAATAGAAACAATTTTAGAAACACAAGCATAGTTATAGGAAGAAATATAAACAACTAAACTCAAACTCAAAGTTGAAATACGTCAAACACAGTTTGACCTTGACGGCAGCCAAGATTAGATGTGGCCGTGTAGTGTGAGCAGTGATTTAAATCTCAAACGCGACAACACTTGCCTATAAATTCTCGCCTATCTCCTTCCGATCGTTAGAAGGGTTTCGCCTCTGGCGCGGTTTACACGTTTAATTACCGTGGTCTTATATCTCTTCCTCTAAAAAATAGTTTAGTCTCTGGTACGGTGTTTGCTTGCTCCTGATGAAATCCCTTACGAAAGTGGACGAAACGTTGAGTTCTTCGATCGCGTCGTTATTGACACGGTCAAATCCTGGAAGTCGTTTGTTACTTAATGACAATGGCCGTGAAAGCCTCCGAAAACAACATATTGTATTGCTGACAGGTTTGATTGAAGGTTTGCAGTAATTTTTGCAACTGTCAGTAGAGCAACACCAGCGTAGCAGATGATATTTATCTTATTCTCTCCTATTTTATAACCATTGGCTGTTTTTATAGTTTTAATTTGATGTTTGTCGCTCGCAGAGTGTAGGTGCGTGACAGTTGCTCTGGTGATATTTATAGTAGTTCTGAGTTTGTTAAACATACGTATATAATTCCATTTAGTCGGGAACAGAAAATGGAAAGCGCCGACTTAATTAAAGAAATAGTGAAAACTCTGTTATCTAATAAGAAGCTTACCGAAACGATTCTAAACATAATTCAATTAAAAATCGAAAAAGAATTCACCAGCCTCAAGGAACAATATGATAAGGAAATCAAGCAACTGCGCGAGGAGAATCTGTCGTTATCAATAGAACTGAATAATTTACAACAATATTCCAAGAGAAATAATATTTTCATTTTTGGAATCGTTGAAGAGCAGAGTGAAAACACAGAAGAAAAATCTGGTGAGATACACGCACGTAACTTCCTTTTACAGTGATCTAATAACTAGCCAAAAATTTGATTTTTAATTTTTAAGCATATGTCAAAAATGTTTGGGTTTTTAGGATTAGGGTTAGTTGAAAAGACAAATTTTCTCTAAAATTTTAATCCGAATTCAAAAATGTAATAATATATCGGGTGTTCTCTTTAAAATAGGAGTTAATGAAAAAAAAACAAAAAAAAATCTATTTTAGAGATATTCAACTGTAAAATCACCTATTTCACATGAATTTACATTAAAAATGTAAGGTTTAAAAAAATCGTTAGAGCCGTTTTTGAAAAAGTCGAAAAAAAAAATCACAAGAGTAAACACCATATTTCCGGTTATGCGATTTTTTCAAAAGCTTGCTGTCGCAATAAAATAGTACACAAAACTTATACTGTATGGAGTTTCAACACCATTCCTCTTTTCGTTTTTGAGATATTCTGCTCGCTCACAGAGACAGACAGACAGACCAATAAACAAAAACATGTTTTTTGTGTTCAAGGGACTCGAAAACGTGAAGATCTGTTGAAAACTGAATTTCGAATTTTTGGGGTAGGTACATTCAATACTTCCTTTATTGTAAAAGGAAGTAAAAGGTTATTCTGTACTCGAGAAAAGGGCCAACCTTACAATTGACCCTAGTGATATAGACAGATGTTGTTACAGTGTTGAAATCATTTAGATGCAGTCAAGAATTGTTTCGAATAATTTTTCGCTTAAATACATACAGATGCAGTTTAGAGGTTTCGAGTGACCTGCATTTTCTAGGTGTGTATTTGGTTGCATACTCATTTTTGGGATTTTTGAAAAACCTTGATATTTAGGGAATTATAGTAAAATTTTCAAAATAGTTTTGATAATACGATTTCCGGCGGCCATTTTATGAGACTGATTTCGTGAGATTTTTTCCTTCTGGGGCTGCATGTTATTTGGTATTTTCACTCGATGTGGATGAAGTAATTCCAAGATTATTGGCGAATTTTGTTGATCAGCCATAGGAAATGTGTGATATTGCTGGAATAAAGCCAGTTATACTGGGATAAGTATGTATTTCTGCAAATTACTCACTCGAGGCCATCCAACAGCTCTGGTTTGTTATTTGTGGTTCGTTCGAACGTCGAATTCAGATATCGCGTAATTTTAGGTCTCCTAATTGGTACGCTTAGTACTCCTATTTCGTTTCCATATTAATCGGATTCAATTATGCCTGTGCTCCCCTTGTGGCATTGATGTCGCTTGCCAAGGCACCTGGAGGACCAACCCCCACGCCGTTCTGAGCAGCCCTCAACCCATGTGGTAGTCTTCGGATGCACGACTTCTCACCAGTGTGACAGCCACGAGGTTTTTTACCAGTTAGACAAAATCCCGTCACTCTTGAGGTTATTTCAACTAGTGGACAGCATCTCCTTGTAGCTACCCTGCATGGCTAGCTCTGACGAAGCTGCGCTACTGTGAATCCCCAGGTATCTCCTAGCGATTTAGTCAACTTAAATACCGTTCGTGCTCTTGTTATGAGATTTTATACGTTGTGCCTTACCTCTTATGCTGGCGATACCCCTTACCCTTTTATGTTGCAAAATTCTGTGTAACTGCGATGTGCACCACGTGCAATTATTTAGGTGGAATAGGTTATTTACAATTTATAAGTACATTTGATATTTCTTCAATTGGTTAACCTGAATGTTAGCAGTTTTGGTCGCGTTCAGTAACTCCACATTTTGAAATTTAAGTAAACCTTTTTGGCGAGGGTTTATCAGGAGCTTGAATATTTCAATTAACTCCTTGTTAGCGCTGAAAATACACAGTTTTAAGTGTAAAACCCCTAGGCGAAATGGTACCAATTCGAATAGATCGCGTTTAGTCAAATTAATTGATCATTGAAGCGATTTAATGAGAACTTGAGAACTCCCGTATGCCGCTATCCCAGTACTTGAATGTGTAAGTCACTACCGTACAGTTGAGATACGTGTACTCGAGCGAATTGCGAGTTAAGATCGTAGAGTTCTATTTTTGACTCGAATTTTATTAACTTAAGAACCTTGAACATTTTATAAGTAAAACTAACATTACATCTACTATTCCATTTACAAACAAATTAATCACCGATTTGTGTTGCATTTTTCGAGTATGGTGCAGAGTTTGTATGTGTACATACCTACTGTAAATAAATAATTAGGTTATTTCAAGCTATGGTGTTTTCTGTCTTTTATTATTTTTATGAAACAGCTAAGTGGTTTAGGAACTTACACGGCCACCTGTAGGTTTTCTGGTTTGGACCGTCTCGATCCAGTGGCGCTTCCGGACAACCAATTAACAATGTGTTATCAGGTAGGTGTTTCTATTGGAAAAAGAAGTGAAATTGTGACATTTGTAAACTACAAGCAAAGAAACGTAATTTTAAAAAATAAAAGCAACTGTCCGTGGGGGCGGCGTCGTGGGGCAACAAAGCGCTCGGTGTGGGGCCGATGTCGAGCGTCCGGGGGCGGTGGCGAACGGTGGCTTCGTCGGAGCGGCGGCCTTCGGTGTAGCGATGCCCTGGGGGTGAGGGCAGCAGGCGGCACTGGCGGGCTCTCTGCCTTAATGGCGACTCCGGGGTGGTCGGCGGTGACGGCCCGAACAGTCAATCAAACAAATTCTGCAACCTGTAATAAAAAGAAAAATTCTTACAACGGCCCCGGCGAGACGACTACGGTAAGAGCCGGCGAAGGAGCCAAATTGGTGCGGACTGCTTACGTCATCTTCGCGGGATTCCTGGCCTCTGTATCGCACTAGGGGGGTGCGTGCCAGAGTGAGTTGGAATTTCTTCTAAGTCCTAATCGCGTTGGAACTCTTGTCCGCACTAAGAGGTGCGTGTTAGAGCGAGTTGATGAACGAATGTTGTAGGACGAGGCTGAAGAACGAATTAATCTCTCTGAAAACCTCCCGTGTTTATAAAGGGCCGCTGTCCTTTGTTGGCAAATTCCAGCTTCCTCATTGGTCGCCAAGGTGGGGGCTTTTCGTCGCTGTTTAGGCTTTTGGATAATTTCGGCCTTACTGGTTCTGTGCTTTTACTTAGCGGTTTGATTACTCGCGCAATCGATTCCTTTCGGAAATAAGCACATTTTAATATGCGACTTGCCCTAGTTGGTTGAACTTGTCCCTCATGTGTTATTATATTCGGATAAACCTAAATTCCCCGTTTAATTGCGTGCGATATGTAAGGTTTTTCAAATTGCTTCAGTGGTAATTAAATTTATTCTAGTGCGAGTAGGCGAAAGCGCCGTTTCATTTTAGATGTTCTGCAATTTGCAGATGCCGGTGAAATTTTTCCGGCCGCTTGCAAATTTAGCTCGGGCAGCTGTCGGCCGCTTCTTTGTGGCGGTGTTTTTGATTTATTAGTTGTGCTGGCTACGTGCTTTTCTTCAAGATTCCTCTTAGTTCAGTTCCATAAACTTTATAATGTTTAATGGCAATTTTCTTAAAAATTTGGTCGCGAGGTGCGAGGCGGGTGTATGCCAGCTGTATAATTCTCGCGGGCCGGCGTTAGTTTAATTAAACCGGCCATCGCGCTACTTTAATCCGCTTGATTCATATCAAGTTAACAGTGTCTAGTGTTTTTATTGCACTCACATCTCGAATTCCAATAGATGGAAATTTACTAAGAATATTTCGTGGCTGTGGAACTTTTAGTTTAAACCTTTGTTTGGAAACTATATTAACAACAGTGGATATAAAAACTTTTGTTAGTTCTGCAGTTAACGTTAAAGGATTCTTAATTTTTTTTCTAAAAAGGAATCATATCCATTTTTCACTATTAACTTTGCTTCTTCCGAAACATGAATTCGTTTTGCTAACAAATTTTATTATTTTTCCATGTGCTACAGCATTTGTTAATAATTATAATTTAGCAAATGTCACTGTCATTAGTGTCTTGTCAGGTTATAATATAGCAACATTTCATAGCAAACTATCAAAATATTTATTTCTATACAGAATAGGTAAAGTACGTTTTTTTTCTATAATAACTGTCAAAGTGTTACAATGTTGGTAGATATGTGATTAAAACGCTAGTAAATTTTTATACCTCGTGTTGGTAGAACTTTTCCAAAATTATGGTTGTGTCAATTTTGCATATCAAAGTTTCTTAATTTGAACTCTTGACAAATTTCTTTTTTTAACATGGAATCATCATCATCATCAATAAAATCGGATAAGAAAAGGAAACCAAGAAATATTTTAAATGCAAAAATGAAGCAAGTGATATTAAATTATGACATATCTGTCAAAATGACAATCATTTTTTTTTTGGGAAAAAAGAACTAAAAATCCATGTACCAACATTATTAAAACTAGGGACCCTGCAGGAATGCAACTTATGCCCTAGAAAGTTGACCTTGACAATTATTATAAAAAAAAAATGTACTTTAATTAGATATGCTGGGGTTGAAATTCCAGTGATTTCTCGGCAAACGCGTGTGCCACAGTTACAGCCTATTAATTGTTGGTGGATTGTTGTGGAACCGCTGATCACATTCTTTCGCGAAATGTACTGCGCATGCCCAAAAGTTCGTTTTTGTGTATGTGCACTTCATTAAATATTATTCTGTTTCTGTGTCAAAGCTCATGGCCGTTTGGCAATTAGCAGGGGTTTTGTGGTTTTAACTTTACTTGTTACGAACCGTGTTTTAATGTTGATATTAGGCATTTGTGAGACTTAAACCGCAATATATTTACCATCCGACAATCGTTGGTGAGAAAATTGTTAAAGGAGTTCGTTTCAATTATTTCAGACGGTACTCGCAGTATTGTAATATAACCTAAAATACTTAAAACTTCACGTTTACAGGCGGTGTGTCTGGTATGTATCACAATATAATGTGGCTGGCGGCATATGCAACCTAGAAAAACACCAGTAATAAATTCTGGTAGTCTGATCGATCTCACTGTACACATAAAATACATTTATTTACATGGTTCTACTCAAGTTATGTATCGACATATTCCTCAATTTTGACTATAAATATTAGAATTCGTGGTTCGTTTTCGGTTACAGTCCCATTTAATTTTAAATTGTAAAAACCTTTACAAACTTCTTTATGTTGCTTATGCTGCCGAGCACACTGTATAACAGTACAATATTCGTAAATATCCAATAATATTTCGGTAAATAAATGACCGGCAAGCATGTAATACAAATTTCTTCTTCTTTCAGAACCTGGACGAAACTTCCAAGTGTAGCATCCGATGAAATAGGGACCAGATGTCTTTTCTGATTCTGTAGATTTACGTCGCAGGCTTCAGGTATAAATTTAATCAATTGTCACTTGAACATGTGAAACGATTGTTCGCAGTCAGAAAACACTTCCCTCGCTCAAAAATATATCACACTTGTGTAGTAACTTGTATTTTAATATTGGTTTTCCTAAAGTTGTTTATAAACTGGTTAATTGTAATTCTTAAAATAACTTATTGATTACCTACAATCTTGAATAGTTAATCTACCTTTTTTACTGTTGGTAAATTATTGCTGAATTTGATTACGTTTACTGATTCGATACTACATATACTTTCTTTCAGAAATGTTTTTTCCTTGAACCTAAATAAACTTAATTTCATGGTAATATATTATTTGCATGTGTATAATAATTAAAAGTTTTTTAATGCAGTTTATCTTGCATTTTGCAAGTTAGGTTTCTACAAAATATATAGTTACGTAAAGATTTGATTTACTTATGTAATAACATTTTTGCTTTGAATAAGATTTACTACAATTTTGAAAATGCACTGATATTTAAAATTACAAACTTTTATCAGTTTTTAACATCTAAAATTACTAAGCAACTAATTTTAATAAGTTTATTTGTTCTTATTCTTTTGAACGTACATTACATAGATACTAATGTACAGTGCCATAGAGCTTCATTTACCGTAAAATGGGGCGACTTCGCTGAGATTTTGAGGTTTTTTTAAAAATAACTTTTAATTATTGTCCAATATATTGCAAAATAAACTATGTGTAACATTCATCCTTTAGGAACAATATACAGAAGTATCAACAAAGTGAAATAATATCTACTATGTTTTTTAAAACTTCAAATTGATGGCGGTGTCACCCCATGATCGACTTTGCCACCTAATTTTAAACTATTATTTTGGCAATGTTAGTGATTCCTATAGGTGGTTTTACCACCATTTTGGCCTTTTAAAAAATGTAGCATAAAAATATATATGCATTTATCTTAAAAATTCTTTTGTTTTGTGGAATATTTATCGAAATACATGGAAATGGTCGAAAGCAAATGACAAAATAAAAAATGCATTGTATTTAAATGCAAAATAAACCACAATGTAACGTATAAAGTGAAACTGGTCGAAATTCTAATATTTATTTAATGAAAAAAAATTTACTGTAAAACAAAATTTTATTAATAGATATATTTTATAGCACATTTTAACAAGCTAACAAAATAAAAATTATTTCTTATAAATATTGAATACCTAAATAGAAAAAAACATTATATATTTAATACTTAGATAGATATCATATTGTTACATAGAATTTCTTATAAAAGAAGGTTATTATATTTTTTAGGGTAGACAAATACATATCTTTCTCTACCAAGGTCTTTTGGGTTAGTGCAGATAAATTTTATTTCATGAGTTAACACCCAGGATATATCATCTTGAATAGGAAATACAAAAATATTTCCTTTCTTTCGTAGATACTTCACACAGAAGGCATCGCCTGATACTTGAATGACTTTTCCCATATAATATTTATTACTACCGGTGTTTAAAGAAAACTCAACCATTACATATTCATCTAATACAGGATGTCTTTGAAGATCAATTTGTGATTCCTCTTCTAGGTTGCTTTCTGTCTCTGTTATTAGGTGAGTTTCAAAAGGTTGATCTGCATTCTCTCCATATTCTTCATCCGTACTTTCATCATTATGTTGGTTTTCATCTTCCTCATCTTCATTGTCTGATAATAAGTTGTTATTTGCATCATTATCTTTATTTTCTAGATCTTCACAACTAACAGAAGATCCAGGGACCACTTTAATCATTTTTTTTTCTTTTCTTTGGTTCTGTCGATGTAGGAGATCTCATCTCTTGAAGATATTCTAATAATGTTTTATCAGTATTTTGAGAAACATCTTGGGTCTTATAGCCAGGAAGTTTTTTAAGAATTTGGTGTCTATCTGTGGGATAAATCCCAGTTGCTCGGAACCCATTTTTAATAATTGTTTCACTGTTACTATCAATTTTGTTCATTAATTGATTTAATAGGCCGGAAAAAGAGGTTTTATTTAAGGTACTATTTCTTGGATTTTTCAATTTATATTGTGTGAGAATATCCCTCCACTCTCTCTTTATTGGACGAAAGAAACTCACGTCCAATGGTTGGGTGATGTGAGTGGAGTTGGGTGGCAAAAAAACAAAATAAATACGATGCCTCTGACAATTTCTCAAAATGTCTATGTTTAAGTGAGCAGCTAGATTATCTGCAATGAGGACTTTTTGACCGGATGTTCTTCGTGCACATGGTATCATCATTTTGTTAAACCAATCTTCAAAAGTGACTGTATTAAACCATCCTGATTTAGAGGTATTATATCTAACCCCTTGTGGACCTCCCACACACCACAAGTCATACAAACGCTCTGCCTTATAGACTGTATATGGAGGGAATACTTCACCAGCCGCTGTTGCCTCAAACATTACAGAAATACAACTTTTAGAGTTATTTAACATCTTTTCGGGGTACTTCGCGCCCCTACGAAAAATACATAACTTTAAACCTGGATCATCCGACAGATTGGTTTTATCGAAGTTTACGATGTTGCTCGGAGTCTTTTCTTAGTTGTCAAAATATTCATTTAACTCATTTTCGTTTTTTTCTGCACAGGATTTTTTAATGTTTTAGTAGTGTCTTTGGGTCAGCAAATTTTGGTGTCTCGAAAGAAAACCTAAGCACCAGTCTATGCCTGGAAAATTATCTGGTCCAAATCTCTTTAGGGTGAGCCCATTTTTATCTAAGTATGATTTTACTAACATTCTTAAATCTAATAGAGTTGATGGATGACCATATTCAGTCGAAGTGATTAAGACATCAATTAGCTGCCTTTCTTCTGCTTCTTCTAAGCATATTATTTGACCTCCAACTTTTCCCTGGTGCTTTCGATTTACTTTGTCCGATAAAGTTCTTCTCGGATTATTAAACCTCCTTGATGCTTCCGAGCAATTTATTCCCTTCTTTACTGCTTTAATTGCAAGTTCTAAGGTTTCCTTAGAATAATTTATATAAGGCTTACTGAAAAGCTTTTTTTTTTTGTAGACTCTAGGCATTTTAAACACCTACGGATAAAAGATCATCGTTAAATTTTGATTCTTGAGAAAAGGCAAAGCCACCCCATACAATTTTTAAAAATGGGGGGTGACTTTGCCATCCAGGTAAAATGTAATTTCTGTTTGAAATTATAACCCCAAAATGTAATGAAAATGAAGCTTAAACATATATACAAGTGTGTTATAATCCTTTATCTAATAGACTTGTCTGTCCGGGACGCTGTTTCAGCAGCCAAACCGTAAGAGATAGAGAAAAAAGTTATTAAATGAGACATTTGTCTTACTGGTTGCTAGTTATGAATTTAATACCTCTATTACTAACCGTTTGGCAAATGTTATAAGTTCCAGATTTTCCAAGAGGCTTGTTGCAGCACATCAGCTTAGGAATTTTATCCACCAGACTAGTAGCCAAGACATGCACTTTCTTATGTAGCAAATTTCAGAGGACTAGCACTACCAACATTGGAATAATTAATTTTTAAATATCTGTATCTACGACCACCAGTAAAAGTAGGCCTTTTAACGCTAGCTTTTTTCACTAAAAGTGACGTTTTATAATTTAGCGTGTTTAAAGAAATCAGATGTTTACTTTTAGCCCATGTGCTAAAAGTGAAGTGAGGTTATAAAACTACAATTTCGAACTGGAAGTGTGGTTGTAAAGTTATTCTAGTTACTTCTTGCGTTAGAGGTAAAGTGTTTTTGAAATCCTTAAAGCGTTATGTAATGAATACAGTCAGATGTATAGTATTAATAATTACCTTTGATAACTGACTTTGACAGTATTGGTTTCACAAACATTCGCCCGCGTACCAAGGCCCTCTCTTTATTATGACATAAATTATAACTGTCATAGATGCAAACCTTTGTTAAATTGACATTTATGGATTAATAACAGTAAAATTAAGGTCGTAGATAAAATATTGTATGCAACGCGTGCTAAAAGTCGTTTATGCACGAGACACGTTATGAAACTTAGCCTTCGGCTTCGTTTAATAATTTTCATGTCTCGTACATAAACGTCGACTTTTAGCACTTGTTGTACAAATAGCTATTTTGAACTTTTTGGCAATGTCAGCCGCAGTGGCAAAGACGCCCCATTTTACTGTACTGTTTATTTCGTTAACCTTATTAATTAGAGCAAAAAAGTATTAATAAAAGTTGTTTGAAATCAGTCAAAAACCCCAAATACCAAATTTTGCTGAGAGTTTTTCAACATTTTTATCTTGTCAGTAGATAATAATTTGTTATTGCAATAAGAGTGCCATGAAACACGAAAACAATTTGCAAATTTTATTCAACAAAATTTAACAATAATTTAACAAACAATATTTTAAATAGGATCTATTTTAACTAAATCACTTTGAAGACGCATACATTTTTCCAATCGTCCTTTGTGATTCAGTACAACTCGTAATATTGCTGGAGAAATTTCTCAGCAGGCTTGTCGGGATTCTCAGACACGGTTCCTGTATGTTTTGAGGTCTAGATGGATACACAACATTTTTAATAGTTCCCCAAATAAAAAAGTCGAGTGGTGTAATGTCAGACGATCTCAAAGCCCACTCTATTAAAAAGCTATTACGACTTATCCATCTTAACGGAAAGTTCTCGTTTAACCATATTCAAACTAGTATTGCGTTATAAACTAGTCCATAGACAACACTCTATTCTTCTATGGAGATCTTCAAGAATGTGTAAATATTTTGGCTTATAAGGTTTAAATGTGTGACGGTAGAGACATCTCCAAATTTTAGAGTAAGAGATATTTAAATTTCTAGCCATATCTCGTAAACTTCTGTGAGGATTATTACGGTACGCTGCTAATATTACTGCATCTAAATGGTGTTCTTGATAGTTCAATTCTCGTGGACGTGACATAGCAACATTTTCAGTAGTGTTCAAAATGTTATTCAAGTATGCAACAGTTCAATGATGGATGGTTGAACGTACAGGGTGCCATACAATTGATAACAATTTTATATTGATTTCTTTCAAAATTAAGGAGTTATTTAGGTGTCCTCATGAAAAGTGATAGTGTAGGTAACAATTTTTCTGTTTAATGTTTTAAATATTGTGAGCTATAAAAATTAATTAGCTTTAATTTATTTAATTGTAAATTAATAATATGTTCCCACCTCTGCATTTGCCTTTTAGGACTACCATGTTACATAGCATATTACAAGTAGTTTTATTTCTAAAATTTGTATTAATATAAAGCTCATTTATAACTTGTGTCCAAAACAGTACAATTGAAATGGAGCTGTAATTGGTAAGAGATAAAGATTCAGTTAAATCAGATAAAATGTTCAACATCGCAAGCAAATATCCATATTTTAATCGTACAAATGAAAGTTTTGCTGAGAGATGTAAACTTCTCTATAAATGCAAATACTTTCAGTAATAATATAAGACTCCCTTAGTATATTCGAAAATACGTCGTATTTGAATACATGAAGTAAGTTGAGTGGTATTTGATGAAATTATTTCATTTTGTTCAACTAATAATGAATACTTATTACGAGGATTGTTCAATAGAAACACATTTGAAGTCTGTAGAATACTTTTATTATCTCAGTTTATAAAAAATGTCGTTAATATTAAGGCTAGAGTCCCATTGTTGTACTAATCTTTAGATACCTTGCTGGTAAAATTCTTGAGGCTGTTAACGAAACCACTCGAACGACAATCTGCACTTCAGAATCCGAAGTGAACCAGTGTCCCTTTAGTGATTGTATTAACGAATCAAAGCCATAAACCTTGTGATAATAAGTTTATAAATAATGGAACGAACACTTCCCATACTGAAGTTCAACATTTCAAAAAATCCTCCGGCTCTAATGCGTCTATTTGCACGTAAAACAGTTTCAAAGTGCCTCACGTTTTCATTTGAAATTGCAATACGAAGATGTCCTCGACGAGCCATATCTTTGTCAACTTTTTCCTTGGCGAAATTTTCTGTTTAACTAAACCACTGCCATGTTAGAATAACTATAGTCACTATCTACAGGTATAACAATATTAATTAGAATAGAAAAAAAGCCTAACATTGTAAGGCATATTGCTAATTATGAAATTAAGGGTAAGTTTATAATACCAATAACGACTGTAATACTCCATTTTTCGCTACAGTATTCGGGGGCTATTAGCTATTTTCCAAATTTATGCAATTTTATTGTGTATGACAAAATATTCTGAAGATTATTTACTAAAAATAGTTGCATTGTATTATTAACGCAAGTCATTTGCATTAGTTCAAATAACCAATCTATTCAAATTGAATAACACGAGCGGGCGCACGTTGTAAAATATGCAACTTGTGCATCCGTCAGCCTATATTGAGAAGAAATACGCCGAAATTAGTTGCAGAGGCTGTACTGACCGGATATCCTGCTGGTAGACATAACAATAAAGGAATACCTAAAGTTTACTGCCCGTCGCTTGCGTATTATGCATGCAATTTGCGAAAAATCTCAACTGTTGTACGTTTTGCAACAGCGCGCCCGCCGAAAGGTTAAGCGCCATTTCCAAGCTCCATAAATAAATTTGAGAGAAACGTCACCAATACGTCAATAAACAATTTCAACAACACTATGCAATTTCAATAATGATTAAGTCGTGTGTACACGATGCAAACGTGTTTCTATTGAACAATACTCGTAGAATTAATTTTTGCTGACTAGACCATTGTTCGGTATTATCTGTCAATTTCGCGGCTGCTTTTATATTATTTCATTTGATTGAACAATGAAAATGCAAAAGTGAAAACAGAAGCAAGATTGTATTTCAAGTGGCACATGATATGTTCTCAAGTAATTTGTTTTACTGAAATAGTTACACAAAGGAGTAGTAAGAGGTCATCAAACTTTTGACATTCACTGCTGAGTAATAACAGTAAGATTATTATTCTTACATACAAGTCCCATTATTCCCTTGCGGGACATAGGGTGTTGACGAAGTGTCTCCACTCGTCTCTGTTTCTTGCCATTCCTCTCAGTTGCTGGATCGATTTTTCTGTTTCCTCTTCCACGCTACGTCTCCATGTTATCCTTGGTCTACCTGGGTTCCTTCTTCCTTGCGGGTTCCACGTTAGGGCTACTCTGCAGGTTTCATCTTCGCTCTTTCTTGCGGTGTGGCCGATCCATCCATATTTTCTTTTACGGACCTCTGTGATTACTTCTAGTTGGCTCGTTCTTTCCATCAGTTCTTGATTTGATACCCTATCTTGCCACCTTATCCCAAGTATGTATCTCAGGCACCTGTTGACGAAGATTTGTAATTTTGCTATTGTCGCACTGGTAATTCCCCACGATTCGCACCCGTACAATAACACCGCTTTAACAGTTGTGTTAAACACTTTTAACTTTGTCTTCTCTTCTAGATTGCTTGCTCTCCATATCTTACTCATGTTGATGAAAATGCCTCTCGCTTTATTTATTCTGTGCTCGACATCTAGGGTTGAACCGCCATCCCTCACAATCACGCTACCTAGATATGTAAATTTTTCTGTTTTTTCCACTGCACTGCTATCAGGATAGAATATGTTGTTGTCCACGTCTATGTTTGCCATCATCATTTTTGTTTTTTTCATGTTTATTTTTAATCCTGCTTTGCTCGCTTCACGTTGTAATGTGTTAAATTTTTCTTGCATGGCTGGTTGGTTTTGCGAAAGTAAGCATATGTCGTCAGCATATTCCAGGCTTTCTAAGCATTCGGTTAAGCTCCATCTTATACCTCTTTTTTTTGAGCGGACACCTATGATTATTATTCTTAGTTTGTGAATTTTTAAGTGAAAATGAATGTAGAATCGGATTGTAGTCAGTAAGGCAGGGGTGGCAAACCATTGGCACGCGTGCCATTGATGGCACGCCACAAAATAATTTGGGCACGGCAGTAATTAAGGAATTTAGGTACCTGATCGAAACAATTTATATTTAATATTGGATTGAACATGAAGCTTCAAGGCGCAAATAAAACAATTATTGTTATGATAGATCTCCTTCATGCTTTCGAAGCTAAACTGCAAGTTTTCAGTAACGATATTGTTACCAAAAACTACAAGTATTTCCCAAACTTGAAAAAAATCTCCAGAAATTTGGATTTACATGAAAAACCAGACCAAGCAAAAGTCACTGAAAAGTTTAATTTGGTAATTAATTCTTCAATCAAAGAATTTTCAACGAGATTTTCTCAGTTCAAAGAATTATCGGAAACACTGAAATTTATTATATATCCTGATGTAACTTCACTTGATAAACTGAACTTGGCCAAATTTGATTGGTTGGAAATTGAGGAAATTGAAATGCAGCTGATTGATTTCCAGTCTAGTTCAATATGGATTCAAAAATTTTTCGAAACAAGGAAAGAGTTGGAATTAAATGAAATAGAAAGATTATGTGTATCAGGTAATATAAGTAAAAATGCCAATATCAAAATTATGGAAACGTGGAATTCAATTCCAGACACGATTAGCAGTTTGAAGAAGCTGACTTTTGCTATCTTAACAATATTTTCATTTACCTATGCTTGTGAGTCATTATTTTCAGAAATGAATAACATTAAAGACTTGCTTAGAAGCCGTTTCTCAGATGAATTCAGTCCAGCTTGCATTCTGCTAAAAGTAACAAAGTATGGAGCTAATATAAGTTATTTAGCATCTAATTTGCAACACAGAAGTCGCACGAATTTTTTCTTTCATTTAAATAAACGTAACGTCACTATTGCTGTACAAAATGTATATATTTTGTTGCAAATGAAGAGTTTTAAGTTGATAGTATTTAGTTTTTTATTTTCCCCATTAATCACTAAGTGATGGCACGGCATGGCCCCATTAAACATTTCTTTAGAAAAAATGGCACGTAGATGAATAAAGGTTCGCCACCCCTGCAGTAGGGAGAACTAAGTGAGGTCGAAATTCAACATTTAATTAATTTTGAAACTCCAAGAAATAACGAGATAAATAAAAACTCACAATGGAACCAGTTCATGACATTTTGTAAATCAAAAGGTATTTATTTTTTTTAATTTTTATCTACCTGATGTAACATTTATATTACGATTATTCAGAACCTTCAGAAGATCAATTATTCATTGGTTCTAACTTGTATTAGCATCGATGATAATTGTAGCTTTAGTTATATTATGTCTCAATATAGCCCAATGCCATGAAAACAAAGTATACAGGGTATTTCAAAATACCTTCTGCGCAGAAAAATGAAATGAAAAATGATGTTAACATGGTTCAAAATACTGACTTTTAACAATAAATTCTACTTAAAGCTAGGATTTTGTACACTAATATTAATTCTAAAATAATTGTTTACATTTATACTAATTTTGCGCGTCTATTTGTCACTGCAGGCCTTTTTAATTTGCGTTTAAATATTCATATGTCACTGCACTGATTAAAGTATTTAATTCGCGCATTTCCTGTAGTGAAAAGTGCAGGAAAGCAAGCAGAGAGTTAGTATTACCGGATTAAGATAAAAGAAAGTACAAGTGCAAGGAGATAAAGAGATTAATTAGAGAAAAAGGAAGGTAGGCTGATAACAGTAGGGTGAAAATCAGCTGTGCTGGAAGTGTCAAAATTGGAGGAGGACGAGACAAATGAACTATTGAGCTTCATACGAACTACAGACAGGGCTAAAGGAAAGGAACTACTGGGAGTCAAACGAACTACTGTTGAGGTCGGTGTAAGAAGAAAGAGCGAAAAAGTTGATGGAAAACCAAAGACGAGAGAATAACGTTACAACAATAAGAGAAAGAGAAAAGAAACACCGCAACAATTCGAGGAGTGGGAAAGTAGCGTGTTAGCTTTCAGAAAAAATCAAAAAATACAAAGATCACCGACCAAAAAACAGGGCGAAAACACAAGGGAAAGACCTGAAATACTGCAGCAATCTGAAGTTAAAGCTACAGGAAAAGAAGAAAATATGGAGGCAATACTACAAAAGTTGGACGAGCTAAAAAAAGACCTAAAAGAGGAATTTAGTAAAAACCACGCAGATTTGAAAGCCGACATTACAAAAATAAACGAGGAGCTCCAGAAAACAAAAAAGGAATGGGAAAAGAAGGCGGAAGATTGGAAAATGGAAAAAATTGACATGGGAAATAGAATAAAAAAACTGGAAGAACGGTTGGAAAGGCAGGATAGAGAAAAACGAAGAAATAATGTAGTAATAAAAGGAGTAACGATAGAGGAAAACCGGATTGAAAAACAAGTTGAGCAATTACTTAAGGACAAGCTCAATCTAAATACAAAAGTTAAGAAAGGATACAGTGTAAAAACAAAGGAAGATAAGCAAATAACAATCGTAGAGATGAATTCATGGGAACAAATAAAAGACATTATGAACAGGAAAGGCCTTCTAAAAGACACAAATATCTGGATAGAGAATGACCTAACTTTTGAAGAAAGGAGATCCCAAGCCCAATTACGTAAGATTATGCAAGAAGAAAAGCGGAAAGGAAATAAAGTCAAGATGGGTTATCAAAAAATAATTATAAATGAAGTGAAGTATGACTGGAACCCTAACACACAAAGAATAATGAAATCAAAAAACTAGCAGAAGGGAGGGAAAGATTAACGACGACGAAAAAGGCAAAGATTAAGGCTACCGAGAAAAAGGCTATAAGAGATGACGAGTATAAGCAAATAAAAAACATAAATAAAGGAAGAGATAAGAATTGGAGACAAATGAGTGAATATATAGAAATAGGTACATGGAACGTACAAGGGTTAAACAGGGAAGGGAAATTAAAACAACTTATTACAGAGACAAAAAAATATAAAATAGATTTACTGGCAGTACAAGAGACAAATATAAAAGGTGTAATAGAAACGAAAATTGAAGGCTATTACTGGTTGAATGGAGGTGGTGAAAAGAACAGATTGGGTACAGGTTTTCTAATAAGTGAGAGACTAAAAAGTATAATAACTGACTACAAAATAATAAGTGACAGGATAAGCTATTTAAGAATAAAAGGAAGGTATAGAAAGTTGAGCATAATAAACGTACATGCACCGACAGAAGATACAGAAGATGAGAAAAAATTGCAGTTTTATGAGAAGTTGGAAGAGATAGTGGAGAAATTACCAAAGTTTGATATGTACATTATATTAGGGGATTGGAACGCAAAAATTGGAAAGGAAGACAGATATAGTTCGATCATAGGAAAAGAAAGCCTGCATGAAGAAACAAACGACAATGGACAAAAACTCATCGATTTTGCAGGTAGAAACAAAATGGTGATAAAAAGTACAATGATGAAACATAAAAATATTCATAAAGTGACATGGATAAGCCCGAATAAGAAGACACAAAATCAAATAGACCACGTCGTTATAGAAACAATTCACAGTAAAAATATAAAGAATGTTAGGTCTTACAGAGGTGCAGTGATAGGCTCGGACCATCTCTTAATAAAAGTCAAACTAAAACAAACCGTACCTAAAATTACAAACAATCATAGAAAAAAGAAACAGAGATGGAACATAGACTGCCTAATAAACGAACAAATACAAAAAGAATATGCTAGAGAAACCAAAGAACTTGTAGAAAAAGAGGGACAGTACAAAAGTGTGGAGGAGGAATGGAACTTCCTCAAAAGAACACTAGAAAAGAGCATACAAAGATTCGAAGAAGAGAAAAAAGAGAAAAAGAAAGACTGGTTTGATGCAGAATGTGAAGAAGCTGTGAAAGAAAGGAGAAAGGCCTGGCAAAGAGTGTTACAAGATCCAACAAATGCATCCCATGAGAATTACAAACAGACCAGAAACAAGGTACAAAGTCTATGCAGGAAAAAGAAAAGAGAAGAAAGGGAAAAGAAAATAGAATTCTTGGAAGAAACATTCAGAAATAAAAATTCCAGAGCCTTTTATAGAAACCTGAAGGAAGAAAGGGGAAGCTGTAGAACACAAACAGTGGGAATGAGGAATGAACAGGGTGAATTATGTATGGATGAAACGATGATATTGGAAATGTGGATAAATCACTACAAGAAATTATTTGTCGACCAGAGTGTACAGCAAAATGGGCAAGATCAAACACAAGAACAAACTACCGCTGAGCCCACATGGAAGGAGTTTACAGAAGTGTTAAAGAATATGAAGAATAACAAAAGCCCGGGTTCAGATAAAATAGCAGTAGAACTGATTAAGCTAGCAGACGAGGAACTAGGGAAAAGACTACATGAAATGATTAAGGAAATATGGAAAAAGAAGAACATGCCGGAAGAATGGTCCACAGCTATAGTATGTCCAATACACAAAAAAGGAAGTAAGCAACAACCAGAGAACTATCGCCCTATTTCATTGCTAAATGTTATGTACAAAATAATGGCATCAATAATAAACAACAGAATCCAAGAAGAGGCTAGAACTAAAATCGGGCAATACCAAGCAGGCTTTAGAAAAGGAAGGTCAGTAATCGATCACATTTTTATACTGAGACAAATCCATGAGAAATGCGAGCGAAAGAATAAACCACTTCATACATTATTTATAGATTTCAAACAAGCTTTTGACAAAATAAAAAGACCACGGATTTACGAGGCTATGCACGAATTAGGATTTAGTAAAGAGCTAATAGCACTGGTAAGAATGACTTTACAAAATACAAAGTTTAAGATCTGATTTCAAGGATGGGAATCGAGAACAGAGGAAAGCAATTTAGGTTTAAAACAAGGAGACCCTTTATCTACAACGCTGTTCAACATAGTGCTGGAAAACGTGCTTAGGAAAGGAGAGCTAAATACAGAAAAAAATATACTTAAGGACTCAGTACAATGTTTGGCATATGCAGATGATGTAGTGTTATTTGCGAAAACGAAAGAAGAGCTTAAAATGGTGTTCAAAAAGATAGAGCGACAAGCGTTAAAAGTGGGATTGGAGATAAATGAAGAGAAATCAAAGTATATGATTTTAGGGAATAGGAAGCAGGAGGAAACACAAAATCTCACAGTGAGAGCACTAGATACAAACAAGCAGTACATTCTGAACATAACAAATCAAGTGGTGTATTTGGGGGCGGAGATTACAAGTGAGGGTAATTACAAAAGTGACATACAGAGAAGAATAACAGCGGGATCGAGATGTGTGGGGGCCTTAAAGAACATACTAAGTGATAAAAACATATCAAGACGTACAAAAGTGCGTATATACAAAATAGTTATAAGACCCATAGTGACCTTCGCGAGTGAAACGTGGGTGTTAACAGAAGAAATTGGGAGCATGTTAGAAATATGGGAGAGGAAGGTACTAAGGACAATGTTTGGGGGTATTAAAGAAAATGAAGAATGGAGAAGAAGAACGAATAAGGAGCTAGCAGACATATACCAGGAGAAGAGTATCAGAACAGTTGTACAGCAAAATAGGTTAAAATGGCTGGGACATGTAACAAGACTAGAAGATGAAGACCTAACGAAGAAAATGTACAGAATGGAGATAAGTGGAAGAAATAGGAGAGGAAGACCAAGAAAAACGTGGTGGCAGGGCGTAAGAGAGGACCTACAACACCTCGAGCTAACGATGGAATGGGAAGCAATGGCCAAGAACAGAAAGTTATGGAAAAAGAAGATACAAGCCATAGGCCTATAGGCCTGCAGTGCTGATTTATATATATATATTTCCTGCACTGGCTTCCTATGAATTCACTGTTTTCTTTTCACACATTTCCAAGTTCATATGCTGTCTACCTTTCTGCAATTTCTATAACCCTTGCCTTTTGATTTTTACGGTTTCCTTCAAATGCTTTAATGCGGCTTGGCATTTACTTTAGCACAAACCTAATGAATTAACTGAATTTACATTCAACTTGGATCCCTGTGCGAATTGAGCTTTGCTTACTGCGTTCATTAATTAATTATTCTGTAATTACTGGCATCTCATTACAAATGTATTCATTCTGGCAAATTCAAATTTTAGCTTTGCAGTTATATAAAATATCTCACTCTGAGCTTTCATGAAATGTCTATTAATTTGGCAATGCTAACAGAGTTGATTGATAGGGCTTAAAACCATAGCAAAATATGTATGCGATTTTCTACGGCTCCCGCCGCCTTTCGCTTCTTAGGTGCCATCTTTTTCTATCTAACCAATCATCCTCATGGAGATCCCTGTATCTCATTGCTAACTCCACCTTATCTTTCCATCTCGTGCGAGGACGTCCCTGTTTCCTTCTGCAATTAGGTGTCCATTCGTATATGCGTTGAGGCCATCTGGTATTCTGCATTCTTCTGAGGTGGCCGTACCATAGTAACTGTTTTTTGTCTATTGTGTCGATGATAGAGTGTTGTACGCCCATTCTTTGTATTATAATCTCATTTCGTAACACCAACTAAATACAAAATGATTTTATACTACTCATTTTTCCCACGAACATTTTTAAGTACTCTCGACAACACTGCTTAATTAAGTCTTTTCATTCCACATACAAAAATCATGAGTACTTAGAAATGTTGAAATTTATAAGTTTGGGAGAAGTAAACAAAATGCAATCTGAGCAATTGTTCTTCGTTGTTGATGATGGAATACACTTTCGAAGAATATGCTGACATGCATATAATCTTTCGGCGTGAGGGTATCAATACTAAAGCTGCAGAAAGGGCCTATGCTGCACAGATTTCTGGTTGAAGGTATCCAACTCAATAGACTGCGAACAACTGGTAGCCTAGTTCCAGTAAGAACTGATACAGGTAGATCAAGAATAGCAGAAACAAAGGAAGTGAACACCCAGGCTGCAGCACCAGGGAAGTTGAAAACTTATTTGGGGTAAATCGTCAGATTTCTAGAATATTGACAGTGGAAGGACTACAACATGCTCACTTACACGAAAGTGCAAGCTCTTTTATCAGAACATTGAAAATTTGTGAATGCCTAATAAATCAACCATTGTGATCCATATTTTAAAAGTTTTCTGGACAGACGAGTGTGTTTTTAGTAGAAACAAATGTGTTAATATTCATAACATCCATCATTAAGCAGCTCCATTTATAAATTCAGCGGTGATACTTGAGGTAGTGGAGCCTGTCTAAGGCTAGAACACTACACCCGCTCTCCAGATGTTCACCCATCCAAGTACTGACCAAGCAGACTGGAGCTTAACTTTTACAAGCGTCGTGAGGTATGCAACACCGCTCAGCCGTACTGCCGGCACGTTCATATTAATGAAAAGAAAATTTTATATAAATTGTAATTTATACTATAAACTGCACAATCCATAATTTTAATTTTACAGTTACACTGAACTTCACACTATTGGTCAACATTTTCTTAATTAAAATTTATACACGTGCCATCTGAAACTATCAATAGTAGTACGATGCAGCAAGTCAGTAGCAGCTCGTAGTAGTTATATTTGGGGTACTCTTAATTTCTAGTAATAAATTATTAGTATTATTATATGGTTCTTCAACCCGATGTCGTTTATAGCCTCATTCTTTCAGGGTGTTGTAAAAATCTTTGTTTGTGAGGTGGATTAGTCCTCGTATTACTGTGACTTATACTGTGTTTTGGCTTTCTCTACAATTTTGCTCAATTTTGTTCTATTGGTATAGAATCCATTTATGCCATTGGTCTTAAATTCTTGACACCTCATCCGGCCCACTTGCATTTGGTCTTTTATACCTCTTCCCATCGGGCTTAAATTTTGTTTATTTGTAATGTTTCTAGTGTTTTAACATTGCATAATATGCCTTAAACCGTTCAGTCTTTGGGCTTCTGTATATTGATATGGTATTAGTACAGGGGTTTAAAAATCAGATTAATAATGTTAAAAGAATACAGTATTAAAAATTACAAAGATGAATTTAAGTATGAAATGGATCATCAAAATTATTAAATGTATTTGGTAAAGAAAGGAAATAGAATTTAAAATTAAATTAAATTAAGCTACATAAGATACGTAGGATTTTAACATAATTTAATTTATCTGAAATGACAAGGGGAATTAATGGCAAATACTTTTTTGAGATATACTATTTAACATAGTGAGTATTAGACAAATATAATAAAGCTTCTATAGTGTGTTGGACTGTGAAATGGAGGATAAACTAGAATCACTAAGGAGATATTTATCGATTAGTATGTAAAAATTTGATACAAAAACATGTAATACAATTTGTAGCGGTTGAAATCATAAAAATAAACCCTTTATAAAAGTATTAAAAAGCTATTTGGTGTATAAAAGGCTTAAAAATTTAAATAAAATTGGCGTGGTGTAAAAATAAAAAGTAAAATGCTAAAAGGATAAAAGATGTGCAGACTATATGGATGAAGATAAAGAATGTGGTGAGAATACCAAAGTAATACAGTTATAATCTACAAAAGCAAATTTCTGGAAGGAGATGCTTTCTTTTTAATTTACAGTTAATCAGCTCAACACCTTACAGTGTTATGCATGATTATGTTGAAGTTTCAAATGTTTTATGTATTGTCTTTGGGGGTGCATATTCGCTGATGATACCGCCATATTCACCCCGGATTAGGACGTACATACAGCTATCAATTCTCTGCAAACAGCCATTAATTCGTTAAATAAATGTTACAACAAATGGTGTATTTCCTTAACTCCAGCCATGCGTACAACCAAAGTATTTACCCTTAAACGCATAAAGGAACACCCCAGCATTCACATAAATGGAAAAGCCATCCCCTGGAATTCCAAAGGAGAGCCCACTAAATATCTTGGCGTGTATCTGGACACGAGACTGACTTGGGGCAGGCACGTGAACAACAAGCTCAATCTAGGGTACAGCAGACTGAAATTACTATATCCACTGATCAACCGTAATACACCCCTACGCAACGAATGTACAGTCCTACTCTAAAAAACACTTCTAAGGCCGATCGTAACTTATGCTTGTCCGGTATGGAGCACAACCTCGAAAACAAACTTAAAAAAGCTTTAAGTTTTCCAGAACAAGATTTTGAGAATATCAGTCAATGCCCCCTGGTTTATCCGCAACAAACAGATACACAACGAACTATGTGTAGAAAGCATACAGCAGTATATCAAACAGCTCAAAAAAAAAGTTTTTCGATGACTTAAGTCACACTAATAACAATGTAATACACCATGAACTGGGCCAAAAGAACTTGCATACTCGATTAAAAAGAAAATTACCCCAAGACCTAACATCAGACTCGGAGGACAACAGCAGTTAGTGAATATAAACATCCTAAGTAGTGAGTGAACCGGTAACCCTTGTGTAAGTGTGCGCCTAGTGTCGAGGAAACATACATGGAAGGGGATGCTGAACTGAGTTTATTGTCAAATTACATTGCATTATCTGAATTGGATAACAAGGAATGGTTTTTACTGGAAGTGGTTTACATCGAGATCATTAGCAGAGTGAGCGTTTTTATGGGGTGAATAGGAGAATTTTGTGCAAGGAAGTCTTTGAGGATCCAGGTGTGTTTTTTTGGCGGAGTTCGTGCAGACATTGTTATTGGAAATTGGGAGGTCTTGGTGAGATTGCTGGATGCATTGGGCCTGGTAGAGGAGAGTGTCGAGTCCAATAACAGGTGACAGAATACAGGTATTTAAATTAAAAAACTAAAAGAAAATATAGAAAGAGTGAAGTGAGGTAATTTTAATTAAGGGAGTACTTACCATTTGATATGGTTGAACGACAAAAATGTGACGAGAAAGTATTTGTAATTAATTTTGCACAAAACTAATTTGAAGTGTCAGGTGACAAATGTACAAGTTGTCATAAAAATAAGAAAATCAAATTTCAGAATAGAAGCAGTCTAGATTATAAAGAATGCGACCTGTGTTTCAGTCAAGTGTTTCCTACCGAAGCTAGCAGTTAATAATCTTTATAATCCATAATTATAATAGGGCAAATGAGTTAATTAAAATCCAATTAAAAAAAATTGAGAATAAATTAAAGTGTAAGTCAATTATAACATAACATAGGCGTTACAACGTGGTAGAGTCATCATAACAATATGTTACGGCATCAAAATGTCTTAACGACACCCACGCGGTGTGAGTATCGCACGACTAGCTAAGTCCGGGAAAAAGGTGGCACGCTCGCCCTGAGATCTGACAAAACAGGCTAAGGGCCTCGGCTGATACGCTCAGGGAGATGGGCGTGGTCCAAACGGTACTTCGTGGGGCAAGCGTGGCGTGACGTATATAGGGTAAGTCGAAATAAAAGGGCGCCACCAGATCTGTCTTTATATTCTCGTACAACCGGACCTGGACAATTGGACGGGCCGAGAAGTACACAAGGTACTACGTCAGGAAAGTACTCGAGAAGCTGTAAAGCTTGAACTACAATTTTGGGAAAAATACTTTAATACCTATTTCGAGTCTAGAAAGAGGAAGAACTCGGCCTCACAGTCCTCGTCGTCACTGCAGCGGGCGTTGTCAAACCTACCTGTGTCGCTCTATTGCTCAAGCTTCGCTTTACACAAATCTGTACACAAAAGGGCTTAACCTGAAAGAGCATGCATAGATTCGCCGCAATGACAAGGCCTTCGTTCAAATACTCATCTATTGATCTGAATGATTAGGGTGATTTACACAACTGTACGCTAAGTTAAGTTAAATTCTAAGCCCCAGCTGGAGTGGCGCGTTATCACTAATACAAACTCATTAATTAGTAGAGGTAATACTGTAGGCTTAGATCATACATATAGCAACTTATTAGATTAAACTGACTGTGGCCAGCTTTCGTTAATTAGGCGGCTACGGAATACGAATAGAGACCTTACATGTCCAAATAGTTAGTTATTAACACAACCAACCCGATTATATGAATTAGGCGGTCACAAAATGCAAAATGAGGCTATACTGGCGTTAATTTGTGAATCATTAATGAACTGTGGTCAGAAGGCGTGAATTATATGGCGACAGAACATAAATGGAGGCCTTGCGTATACAAACAGTTCGTTATTAACAAGTACGGCCAGATTATATTAAGTAAGCAGTCACTACATGCAAAATGGGGCCATACTGGCGTTAATTAGTGAATTATTAAAGAATGCAGCCAGAATGCGTGAATTAAACGGCTACATAACAAATGGAGACCTTGCGTATACAAACAGTTCGTTATTAACAAGTACGGCCAGATTATATTAAATAAGCATTCACTGCATGCAAAATGGGGCCATACTGGCGTTAATTAGTCAGTCATTAATGAACTGCGGTCTGAATGCGTGAGTCTAGCAGTCACTATAAGCGCAAATTACATGTTCACATTGCTACCTGTGTATGGGAGTTAACCAAGCTTGTCCACTACGACGACGGTAACCGGCATCGCCTGTTGCGAACGTTTCGGAATCGGGAGCGTGGGCGTTAAAGCTGCATTGGCGGGAAAGTCCAGAAGACTAATGGCGGCCTTCTACGGCCACGAAACGTTGGAGCCTACCGTTTGGAAGCTCTGCGGGATAGATCCCCTGTTACGGAAGAATCGGCCTGCACACACACGGCCTTACGACAGAAGAACAGAGCTCTCGGCTACCATGACCACACCAAAGCACCTCACGTACCTTATGCCACCACGACCGTTTCGAGACTCCCTTCTTGCAGGAAGACACGGCATCGAAATAGCCTTCGTGGCAACAATATAATAACAAAAGCAAACGCCTCCATCGCGCCGAAACGCGAGGGGACGTTCACGCGGCGATACAACACCGCTCAGATCGGTAGCGTCGGATCGACTCGCTCCTCGCAGGAAAAACAAAATAATCCCTGCCAAGCACGAAAGCGTCCCCAAGCGACCAATGGGAAGGCGACATGTTCGGCGGTTCAAACCGGTTTCGCCTGCGCCCAGACAGCGCGTGGGATATAAAGGATGGCCTGAAATGTCTATATTGGGCGGACTGCTCTAATCTACAGGGTGTTCGAATTTATACAAAAAGAGCCAGTATTTGTGAGTTTTGGTGCTGAGAAGATCAAATGGTGGGAACGGGTTTGAAATATAACTAGGCTGCTTTAAAGGCTTGAAAGGTTAAATTAAATTACTGACGACTGCAAAATGGCTTAATTTTCTTGTAATTTTTCTTTTTTAGTATATTTGCTCAGCAAACACCTTTTGTTGGCTTTATTTGCTGTACCTCATGTTTTATTTCAGTCTAGTCTTTTGTTACAACGTTTTTCATTTTTAGTATCCTATCCAGTTCACTTATTTCTGTATTTTGCGTTTTAGTTGGTGTTCTTTGAATTTTTTACTTCTTTAGCACCTTTCCATCTCTTTATTTGCTCACCTTTTCGAGCCACGTTGTCGATTGAGTAATCATCATGGTTGTGCATTCTGACCCTCCTTTGCTTAAACGTAATATGTTCCGAGTTTCGTTTCTAGGCATGCGGTTCTCAGTACAGCTCTGCTTTTTGTTTACTAACGTTTCCGCAGCACAATATGAACCTTAGTCCGGTTCAACATCTCACAGACTCTGGACCTTTTGCTACGATTTTTTTTCTAGCTTATAATTTTTCTTTCCTTGAAATGTTCTTTTTGTATTGCAATTTCTTTTCTGGATTTTACACCACTTCTCACCTGAATTATTATAATGGCCTGTATTTATGTGATACACAAGCTTTGTTCTGTATGTTGTCTATCCTACAGTTGTCAAGTTGGACCCTGCACCTAGCGATTTTCACTAATTTATTTCTTATCCCTATTAGCACATAGCATTTTTTCTTTATTAGTAGCTTTTCATAATCTCTAATTTTTCTGTAAAAATCAATTTTTTCACAATTCCTTTGTTAATTCTGCCCTTTCTTTTTCACCCATTTTCCTGCACCTATACTACTATTGATTGTTCCTTTGAAAAAAACTAGAATTTGAAAATAAATTTACAAAAAAATACCACTTAGACATTTTAGAAAACCGTGCACAAGATGAACATATTAAATATGCCCATAAATTTTGTATTAATTGTCTATTTTTATTTGAATTCCTTTGATAACACTTGTTGAACACGTTATGTATAGTAGCTCGATAGTGCTGGTTTAAAGTTTAAATTTAGGCTTACCTGTAAAGTGGTTTGCACTTTAGGAACTGTTATGATGATCTTACCGGGTTCACCATTTTGAAATTAAAGTTGGTCTAATAAGGTATAACAGATTGTGGAAAACAATAACAATCCTTTTATTTTCATTAAAACACAAATTGCAAACATATACAGGTACGTCAATATATTTTAAAATACAATTACTAATAGCGAATTAGGTATAACGAATGCCGAAATCTAACTAGAGGCTGACGAATCAGACTCACGCTCTTGTCTTGGTCAAAGTGACGCAAGACGGATGAAGATGCACAGCTGGAATCCCAGAGTGTCTATGTTTACATAGATCGCTTGTGCAAAAGAAAGGGTTCCCTATTCTTTGCATACAATAGGATTGTCCACCCAAGGCTCGTCTCTCTATTGTCGCACAAGTGGTTGAAGTAACTTTCGCTAAAATGGAATTTCATTTCATTTTTTTCTGGGCTCGAGTTTTATATTGTGCAGCAGGGTTGACTCACTTTCCGTTAGCTTATTGTTAGTCGAGTCAAACATTCGTCCGTTTATTGCCCTATACAACTGGCCCTTTTGCATGACGCAGAAGAGTATTTTCGTAACTTTATGTTTGTTGTTGATCACGATCGTCTCGCTGTGCTGATCAAAATACGTGCTATTTGGTGACTGCAGCGCGACATTTGAAAAGTTTGTTACGTTGTTTGCCTGATGACACAAATCAAACTTGACGTTAAAGGGACTTCTAAAATGCACGCGTACATTTGCTGCACCCCGAAATTTCACTTTTATTAGCGCCTTTCGTAAAGCAATACACATAATTGACATTTACACTCGCTGGTTTATGGGCTCCGCTATAACTGCTTTTCGGAATGAATTAAATGAAACATGTTGCATGCACGCTTGCTTGGAAATTTCGTTTTAGATTGACGTACCATGCACAGTTTCAGAAACTGCACTACAACCGACTTGGGGATTAAGTATCTGGATCTTAAACTATACGGCATTTTATCTCTGCCTCCGTGGCCAGTTGATTGATGGGTTTCCCGAAGTATGTGATGCAAATCTTCCGTAGGCATTATTTTCACAACTGGGTTAGTTGTTACATGATCATTTAATCCAATCGACATTAGTCGTACTAAAAGACAAAATCGGGAAAAAAGTGAAGGGTTCGCCGGGCTCTGCTATAACACAGATCTTAAAATGTGTCGGAACAGATGGAGGTGTTCCTGTTACCCTCGGTCTAGCTCAATCAGGAAAAGGGGTGGTTCGCAAGCTCAAAGAAACCGACGGCACTTACCCTATACTTTTGCTCAAAATAATATTGCTCCAGGCGCCACTCGCTTTAGGGGGATGAAAAGCTCTCGTGACCAAAACGAGAAACGTCACGGAGCTATGCCAGAAACTCGCCGAGTTAGCTGGAAGCTGCGTTCTCGCCGTCCGCTAAGCTCCACCAGGCCTGCAGGTACAAACACAGGGTGGTCTTGAGATCAAATGGCTTACCTTAATGGCCACCCTCCTGAAAGATTTAGAACTTCATTCAAGCCGATATTCTTCAGGCTTGTTCAGTAAAAGCACATGTTCTAGCTTCACATTTGACTACACTCGGCCTTCGCCAGTACGGCTTGAAGACCCCAGATTTCAAAGGTACATCAAATAAATAAACTGATTCTGACAATATTTATATTTAATAATCCAAACACAATGAATTTCAAGTTTGTTACACAAATGGTTCGTCAAAACACCCTAACTGAATGTAAAGGGGATACCAGTCAAAATTAACTTACCTACAAAACAAGAAACTAGTATACAAAGAAAAGAAATAACAGGGATATTTTTCCCAACTATACACAAATAAGGCGATATAAATTCGCCGGCGCAAAGTTCCACAACATGCGACGCACACTATATATTTGCAACACTTCCGCGGTGCGTTTAAAAGGGAAGTACAGAGTTTCCTACCTTTCTAGCCAGAACATATCTTGCTTGGGGAACAGACGGTGACAGGGCCGAGCCTGGTGTTTGCTTAGTGGCACGGCTCCCAGCGGCAGCGAAGGCAGGAATGCAGACTTCCCTAGCGTAAGGGTTGTACAGAAACTCGTTCGGAACCAAGAGGCCAAAAAGGTTGATCGTACCCCAAGAATGAAAGCGGCAGTCAGCGGCGGACGAAAAGTTGCTGCAATTTTAGGCACGACTTCACAGGATTTTTAAGGGTGCAAAAACTTTTCCCACTAATACGAGAAAACACTTTATTTAGGCTTATGAAGACATCTTAAATTTAATGTGCAACGGATGCAAATTACTTCTCCACACCTCCCGGGGGCAGAAGTCGACCAAAAGATGCCTCGCCTATAATTTGAGCCGGCTAACACAACATCGCCCTTAATCCGCGCTACCGAATCCTTTTGAGTTAGCACCAACTACCTGCTGTCAAGACTTGGGCCGAACTAACTTTAAAAATTCAAATGCCACGCGATGACCACCAAATTCGTAATTAACTTAGGCACAAATTGGCGCAACCCCCGGCTCCGAGGTGCCGGGGTGCCAACTTCACCACACAACTGTCTTATTCGAGTGCTGGCTACTAATTAAAATTCTAAATACACGGGGCGTGGTGATAGCCCATCGGAAGAAAGGTTTGGGTTCTAAAATTAATATCTCCATATGCACGAGGACCAAAGGGCTTATCAAAATTTTCTTCCCTCTGCCAAAGCTTGGGGCAAAAGCGTAGGTGCAAAGCACAAACATCAAAAACTTTAACGGCTGATGCAATGTCCGAGTCGGAAAATCCGGCTACAAAATTCGGGGAAGCCCTGATCAAACAATAAAGCAAATAGGAAAGTTCCAGAATACTTAAACTGCTGCGTAAAGAAATTCCAAGCGGCTTACATATATCGGACAACAAGAAGTAATACGCAGAACTTGAAGCGTTAAACTGCGTTATTGGCAATACGGAACAAAGAATGAATTCATAAGCACAATTCGGAGAATACAATCTAACCAGCAACGACTGCAATGAACTACGCGGTCCCAAGAAAATCGCTTAGGAAGCTTGCAGTTCGCAAACATCTTAATATTCGTTTAACTGGATTCAAATATAACTGGAAGCATAGGACCGGCTTAATAAAATTTGGTGAAACGAAAGAAAATTAAAATTACATTACGTAGTGTCAGACTTTCTCTTCAAAACCAAAGACTCTTTAGAACCTACTTCCATCAGATCGATTTTTTTTCTATAGTAGTACTGTTTGTCCGTTGAAGTTTTACTACTGATGCTTATTTAAATTGTTCAATGGCTGTGATAGCTTTTTTTATCCTTTTGCGAGTCCACAACGGTTTTCTTTATTATGCCGCCCGTCTAAAAACGTTCTTATTGTTTTAGTGAACTGTTCTTCACACACAAATTTGGTCTGAGTTTGATTTTGTCTTGTATCCGAAGCCATTTTTTGATGTGCGTACACTTGGCAAACGTAGACATTGCGAAAAATGTAATGAAAACGCACGCAGACTTTGTCACAGAATGTTTGAGTGCAACTGTGTGCATCTGAGCTGGCCGGCACGAATGCCAGAGGAGAGCTGTAACAACCGCGACTCAATGCTGTACAAGTGCCGACATGTTTATTTTATCATTTCACTAAATCAGAAATAAGGGAGAAATCAAACAGATTATTCTTTATTAGGTACTTTATTGAGACTAAGAGTTGTTGCTCTGCTCTCCGCTTGTTGCGTGACTTGAAAAATGAATATTTTATGTTTTTACAAACACACGTTAACGAGAAGGAAATCTTATTCTAAAAATATGAGATCCAGACCAAGGTCAGCGATTGCTGAAGGTTGATACTATTGTTTATGTAACTTTATTATTCTGGGAACTGCATAAAACGCCAACACTCAAAATTTGGCAATATGCAAGCCCTTTGAATAACTTCAGTGGAAAGTTCTATGCTGAAAAAAAAAATTATTAATGGCCCAGCATTCACTGCATGGATTGGGGGAAACCCAGAAAACCCAGTCAGACCAAATTAGTCTTTTATTGTTTGAATACAAGGTGTTAAACAAAGTTAAATCCTTAAGTATGTATAAATGATGTGTTAATACAAAAGTGAACTGATATAATATTTCAATAATAAGTAAAAAATTAAAAAAAAACTTCATTCCAATATTCATTCGTATTTGCTGGAACTTCAGTGGAGGCAGTTCTTTGGTAAAACCATCAGCTAGCTGTTCTCATTTGGGAATATATTTTACCATTATATTTTTGTTGGCAATTTGTTCTCGTGTAAAATGGTATTTTATATCTATGTGTTTGGTCCGTTTATTATTGGTTGAATTCGTGGCTATAGCAATACACCCATTATTATCTTCGTGGATTAAAGTTGGGTATGTTATTTTTAAATGTAAACTGCTTAGTAGTGACTTACGCCATAGGGCCTCCCTTACGCCTTCGTAAAGAGCCATATATTCGGCTTCCGTTGAGGAAGCGGCTACTGTATTTTGTCTTTTCGTGTTCCAGACAATTGTACTTTGCTCAAAAAGTTTGAACACAAAACCTGTTGTACTTTTTCTGTCACTTTCATCGGAGCCCCAGTCCAAGTCGACATAACCAACTAATAGTTGTTCATAATTATTATTTTTTATAAACTTTAATTTATGTTCGATTGAACCCTTGATGTAGCAAAGCATCCTTTTAAGCATTTAAAGAGTTGGATGTTATTTTTACTCTGGTATTTGCTTAACACCTTGACTGCCAATCCTGTATACGTGGTCAATGCTCAAGGCCGCGCTGCAGATGAATGCACTGTTTGCAGGACGTTATCCATTGAGATGCGCTCCAACCGGCAACCAAACTCAAACAGAATGAAAATAAAGTCCTTACCACACGCCCCTCAAATATTACTGACGAGAAAGCAACGCCCACAAAACAGGATCAGTTTAAGCGCAATGAGAATTGGACGTAGAAATACGTCTTGGGCGCCTAGCCGGAGTGCCAAAAGACGTGAATTAACGTCCTGGGCACTGAACGTGTTAAAATATTGAGACACATAAGTCAGGTCGCGTGCACAACATCACGTACATGATAGAAGCAATTAAATTTTTACATGGTGCGTCATAATATTCTTCCGACTGTAATGCCTGATAATCTACTTTAAGTGGTAACGGGGTAGATTTTGGTTTGCATTCAGCCATATTTTTTTTTTTTTGACAGCTGTAAGGTATGAACTTTGATCAATTGTTATTGAATCTTTCGTTCTTTCAATATTTATTCCTAAAAATAGTTTTATTTCGCCAAGATCTATCATTGCGAATTTGAATGACAATGTGCTTTTGTTCTAGATGTGAAGATCCAACTACCCTTGGCTCATATATCAGTAAAAGAAACGTTCAAACGAACATAATCACCATTGATTAAGAAACTATGGAAAATAAGTCTTGTAGCTCTACAGGAACTATACCATGCCGATCGCAGAACTTGAATAGCAGTGAAACTTTTGATAAGCTATCTATTAAGCAAGAAGTCATCGAATTAAAGGATGAAAACTATGAAAACAAAACATTTGAAAAAAATTACGTAAATACTACTTGTAGTGAAAAGAAACTTTATAGTGACTCTGTTTGTGAATACAGAGCAGCACAGAAAAGTCATTTAGTTAACCATGTTAAAACTCATACAGTAGAAAAGCCATATAGATGCTCGGTTTGTGAATACAGAACAGCAGTGAAATGTAATTTAGTTACACATATGAGAGCTCATACAGGAGAAAAGCCATACAGTTGCTTGGTTTGCAAATACAAAGCAGTACATAAAAGTCATTTAGTTAAGCATGTTAAAACTCATACAGGAGAAAAGCCATACAGATGCTCGGTTTGTGAATACAAAGCAGCACGTAAAAGTAGTTTAGTTAGACATATTAAAACTCATACAGGAAAAAAGCCATATAGATGTTCGGTTTGTGAATACAGAACAGCAGAAAAAAGTAGTTTAGTTGCACATATTAAAACTCATTCACGTGAAAAGCCATATAGATGCTCGGTTTGTGAATACAGAACAGCAGTAAAAAGTAGTTTAGTTTCACATATTAAAACTCATAAAGGAGAAAAGCCGTACAGTTGCGCAGCTTGTGAATATAAAACAGCAAAAAAAGATCATTTAGTTAGACATATGAGAGCTCATACAGGAGAAAAGCCATATAGATGTTTGGTTTGTGAATACCGAACAGCAGATAGAAGTTATTTAGTTACACATATGAAAGCTCATACAGGAGAAAAGCCACACAGATGTTCAGTTTGTGAATACAGAGCAGCAGTAAAAAGTAGTTTAGTTAGACATATTAAAACTCATACAGGAGAGAAGCCATATAGATGTTCGTTTTGTGAATACAGAACAGCATATAAGAGAGATTTAGTTACACATATGAGAGCTCATACAGGAGAAAAGCCATACAGTTGTTCGGTTTGTGAATACAGAACAGCAGTAAAAAGTAGTTTAGTTAGACATATTAAAACTCACACAGGAGAAAAGCCATATAGATGTTCGGTTTGTGAATACAGAACAGCAGAAAAAGGTCTTTTAGTTAGACATATTAAAACTCACACAGGAGAAAAGCCATACTGATTATCGGTTTGTGAATACAGAACAGCATATAAGAGAGAATTAGTTACACATATAAGAGCTCATACAGGAGAAGAGCCATAGCTGTTCGGTTTGTGAATACAGAAGTTCGGTTTGTGAATACAGAACAGCAGTAAAAACTAGTTTAGTTACACATATTAAAACCCATACAGGAGAAAAGTCATACAGTTGCGCAGTTTGTGAATACAAAACAGCAAAAAGATATAATTTAGTTGTACATATGAAAGCTCATACAGGAGTTTCCAACGGGTCTATGACACATTGTCGAATGTACACAACGTCGAATCGATTTTGAAAGGTCCACAATGTCGAACGTGTACACAACGTCGAATATCATATGATGACCATATCGCCGAACGTGACCACAACGTCGCATGCTGATGCAGGACACTTTGCCGAAAGTGTCCACTTCGTCGAAAATCATTAAGCAGTATTTGCGAACCCGATCTTACCCGATCAGAGTCTAGTTTGCGTGGAAAGTGTAAAATGTAAACATATATCTAATACTTACTATATTGCTAGCGGCTATGAGTGGGAAACTGGCCAAGGAAGTGAGACAGACAACCAACTCTTCAATGTATAATGATGAGCTGTGTGCAAGCGCGGCGGCGTAGTCCGGCCAATGGGGAACTGGGCAAGTTTAAAATTCGCTTTTAAAGGCGGAGTTCGAATTCTCACGCATGCGCACGAGACGCGTTATACTCTAAGTGAGACTATGTCGGCGCCGTAATGTTTTCTGACGTTTCCAGGCCCTACTAGCAATATATGTGTATTATATATATGAATGTAAAGCTCCGATTAACAGGGGGTGGACACTTTGTCGAAACGTGACCACAACGTCGAATTCACGAGAGGTACACTTCGCCGAACTTGGTCACAACGCCGAATGCTAGAAAGGACCACTTTGTCGAAACGTGACCACAACGTCGAATTCTCGAGCGGTACATGTTGTCGAACTTGGCCACAACGCCGAATGCTAGAAAGGGCCACTTTGTCGAAACGTGACCACAACGTCGAATTCACGAGAAGGACACTTCATCGAACGTGACCACAAAGCCGAATGCTCACCGGCAATGCCTCGCCATGTATTTATACCGAAATTGGATGAAACGATGAAAGCCATCGTACACTTAAAAGTGTGTTTCTTACATAAAAATTCCGAATTCTACCAAAAATAAGTAATTTGTTTGTGCTAGATAATAAAGCTATTGACTAGATTATTATTATTATATATTTTATTGATTATTCAACACTATAATAAACAAACTAATGAAATTGGTCAACTTGTCAGAAACAGTCATTTGACAGTTCGCGGAACAAATTTTATTTTCCACATTGTTAAACATTTATACTAATAGCATTTTTAAATATAAACTGTAAGCTTCATCAATGATTTATTCAAAAAGTAAAAAAAGAGAGCGTTAATTGCTCCCCAATTAAATCAATTTATGCAATGGTAAGAATAAAACTATATATTGTTTATATGTAAAATCTAACCTCATTCTCCTATTTTTAGTTCACCAAGTAATTAATTGTTTAAAAACTTAATGTAAACGTCTGAAGAAGTTAGTTTTTAAATGCTAGCGAAACGCGCGTAAAAATAAATTTGATTGAACAATTTAGCTGCATAGTTACTTTTTAAACCCAAAATGTTAAAATATGCAATACTTATGTGTGTTTACTTTACTCTTTAACCAATAAATATAATTAATTAGAGTTCAATATTTTTAGTTGTTTTTACTTTATAACATAGATACCCACCTTCAAATTACAGAAAGCCTCGCTTTGGGAGTTACAACTTTTTGACAATTGGTATATATTTTTCCTATATCAACTTTCAAAAAATGTAACTGGGAAATTATAGTCCGGTCACATAGTGGAAAATAGGGGAAAGTTTTGGAGTTTTTATATTTGGTTCCTATATGTTTTTTGGGTTGCTTACGCGAATATCAGGTTTGCCAACATTTCATTTATAAAGATTCATTTCATATACCATTTTGATTTACGAAAAATGGATAGTCTTCGAGTTACTTTGAAATACACTGGATGATTCCCTTTTTTGCTTTTAACACCTAACTTCGTGGTGCTCTCGTGGCTGAACGATTGGTTGGAGAAAAAAGAGCTGGTACATAAAATGTAGGAAATTGTATCCTCTTTCATTTCATGTTACAAAACAGTTACAAAATTGGCTAGTTTTCGAGTAATTTTAGAAAAACTAAAAAAAAAACGGTTTTTACCCCGTTTTTTGTTAAAAAAAAACGTGTTTCCGGTCAAATTCTTGTTGGAAAACGTGATACTCGTGACCCAAAAAACATATAGAAACCAAATATCAAAACTCCACCAAAGCTTTTCCTTATTTTCTACCATTTGACTGGACTATAACTTCGCGGCGCTGTCGCGGCTGAACGATTGGTCGGAGAGAAAAACCTCAAGTACATAAAATGTAGGAAATTTTATCTTCTTTCACTTCATATAGGTTCAACATTTACGAAAAATGGATAGCTTTCGGGTAATTATAGAAAAACCGTCTTTTACACCGTTTTTGCGTAAAAAACACGTTCCGGCAAAATTTTTGTTGGAAAACCTGATATTCGTGTACAGCGACCCCAAAAACATATAGGAACCAAATATCAAAACTTCACCAAAACTTTCCCCTATTTTCTTCCATTTGACTGAACTACATTCTCACAATGAAAACAAGGATGTCCGACGCACCAGTGTGATCAGGAGTGGTTCTCGAACATCGCTCTGAAGTGTAATGTTGGTGGCACTGTAAGTCTTTGTCAAATTTGAGGTTAGCAGATTAAGTTTTGCGTCAGTCTGTGTCAAAACTTACGCAAAACCTAATTTGATAACTTCAAGTATTGTAAATATAGACTGACCGTGCCACCAAAACTACACCTGAGTGTTGCCAAACGTAAAACGATGCGCCGTTGCTATGCTGTAATGGTTGCTATGGTGAAAAATACCAAGTTACTCAACGATTTTGAATGTAGAAATGTAGTACGTTACCATGTGAAATGCAATAAACTTATAAAAATTACTACAATATACAGGGTGCCCCAAAAAGAATGCGACACCGATTGGTCAAAGATTCCTTGGGTTATAATAAACCGATTAAACCTAATATACCTTACTACAAAGTCCCTCCAGTAAGAAGTTATAAGGCCTTGAAGTTCAATTTATTATTTTTTATTTTTAGGTTAATTTCCACAAATGTAAGGATATCGATTTGAATTTTGGTGCAGATGCTTACTACTATGTAATGCACTAATGTATAGCCCCTCTATTTACAAATAGTAGCGACATCCTGGGGCAAACCTGATGCAAACTTGAAAATACAAAAAGTTACTAAACGGTAAATTTCAGTGTAAACAGTGAAAAAATAACTGATCTGAGTACCTGAAATCCTTTTCTGCCACTATTTTTACAGTTATCGACACAACACCGTGGCATTTCCAAGTCCTCGACTTAGAATTTGCCCCCGAAGGGAAAAATGAATAAAATCACGACAAATGTCAATGTCACATTTTAATTAATTATACAACTTCCTTGGCAATTTTTAAATATGCTAGGGATTTAAGGGATACCAACGTGATTTTGCCCCAGCGGCAACATCAAAGGTTGTCGCTACTATTTGTAAATAGAGGAGCTATACACTAATGGAATAATTTTCATAAACTAGACTTGACTATAAGAGGCACTTTGTCTATTTCTGAAAACCTTTGTAATCTGTAAGATTGACATCCAAAAACCTTTGATAGGCATTTTAAGGCAAATGGTTCCTTTTACGCTTATGAACTAAGAGCACTATATTTTTACGCGTTTTAATTCCCTTTCAGATAATAACATAAAATTTAAAAAAAAATGCTACATATAACAAAGTTAGAGCTAAAACAGGTTTTCAGAGATAGGTAAAGTGCCTCTTAGTCAAGTCTAGTTTATGAAAATGATTCCATTAGTGCATTCTGTCTTATCATTAACTCGCAAAAGTCAAATGTTATGCTTTTTGGTAAATCTTCCATACGAGAGCGAGCCTTGCCTTTGGTAAATATCTGCATAGAAAATACTCAGCTATCTATTAAAGACTCATGTAAAAATTTGGGCCTAATTATCGACCATAACTTTAGATTCAAAGAGCACATAAATAAATGCATTCAAAAAGCCTATATGAATCTAAAAAACCTATATCTCTGTAGGCATTCCTTGTCTCTAACCGCTAAAATCTGTTTATCTGATGCTTTGGTTCTGTCACATTTTACTTACGCTGATACAATATATGGTCCTTGTTTAGACAGTATTGATGTCAAACGAGTGCAAAGAGTGCAAAACTCATGTTTACGATTTATTTTTGGCTCAAGAAAGTTCGATCATGTATCCGACAAACTCTCTCTAATTAAATGGTTGAACATGAAAAATCGTAGGTCACTACATTTTGCCTGCTTATCCTATAGGCTGATAACTTCAAAAAATCCTGATTATCTCTACAATAAACTATGATACAGAACTGATGTTCACAATATCAATATAAGGAGTAAAGGGCTTTTAACTTTGCCTGCTCACAAATCAAGTGTATACGAACGCTCTTTTTCATATAACATTGTCAAAATCTATAACTCCCTTTCTTTATTTTCTCAGACACTTAGTGTTCTTAAATTCAAATGTCTTTTTCGTCCTGGAGGTGTGTTTATTGATCTACTATGTACTATTTACTATTTTCGTTAATTTCTTCTTTTTATTTTTCTTTATTTTACTAGTTCCTTTCTCGTGTTACTGCATTTTTTTATGTAATTGTTTTATAATAAACATCGGGCACATTAACGCTATTAATAGATACATTTTTTTTTTTGCTAATTATATCAATTACGGTTAAGTGGAAGAACAGAGCCATTACTTCGAAATGGCATCTGAACTTCGCCATTTGCATATACTGTTAATTTTATTTGCTTTTTCTTTTGTAATTTTCTGAATGCAATAAAGACCACTTATTATTATATTATTATTATTATTACATAGTAGTAAGTATCTACACCAAAATTGAAATCGATATCTTTAAATTTGCGGAAATTAATATAAAAATATAAAATTTTACTTCCAAGTCCTTACACCTTCTTACTGAAGGAACTTCGTACTAATGTATTAGTATTAGGTTTAATCGGTTTATTATAACCTAAGGAATCTATGACCAATAGGTGTCCCATTCTTTTTGGGACACCCTGTATTACCAACTCGAATAAGAACAGCTAAGTGTAATTATTATTATACTGAACAAATAAAGCTTCCGACCCGAAAGGCCTATGGAAAACTGCAAACTATAGTATGAATATTAGTACTTGTAAATAAGGATGAGGTACGATCCGATATTTTGAAGTACCGGTACTCCTCTGTCTTTCGATAGTTGACATTTTGTACCGATATTTCACTAAACGATACCATACGATACGATTTATTTTTGGTCAGTATTGTCAGGACCGATCCCAGGTTTTAGCCGCACGGGTTCAAATAACTCATCTTTTGGCCATTAATTTTTTAAAATTTTTAACAAAAATTAATGAAACAATCTCAATGAGGTGTTTGATATTTATAATTCGTGTTCTATGAAAGTAAGGACGAGATGGTCGAACGTCTATAACTTTCAATAAGTAATTTTCAGCTTTTACAAACTCGAGAATAAAAATAAAAACAAAATGATTTTGTTGAGCCAAAATCTTCTTTAACATGTATACAACTACACTTTAGGTTTCATCTGGTACAGTAAAATCGTAATTGATAAATTCTAAGGAGAATGGTTAATTCCGGCGGACTGGAGCTCTCATGTAGCCCAACAAATTCTATGATAATGATTAAATATCCAATAAAAACTTCATTATTCAGCTTAAATATTTATAACATGCTACTTTATACAATTGTAGTGTTTATATACGTTTATGAAACTCAACTTTGTTGGAAAATACGAATGCGTTTCAACTTTTATTTTCGTGTTACTTTTTAAGTTTTCAAGCGTTTATAAAAGTTAGTATACTATTTAATAGATGTATTTCTAATACTGATTTTGTAATTATTTTTTGTTGATTTTTACTTCCTTTTACAATAAAGGAAGTATTGGATTCACCCCAAAAATTCTAAATTGAGTTTTCAACAGATCGTCACGTTTCCCCTGAACCCAAAAAACATCTTTTTGTGCATTGGTCTGTGTCTGTCTGTCTGTGGACAGAATATCTCAAAAACGAAAAGTGGTATGGGGTTCAAACTTTATATATACTTTTTTTGTACTATGTAGATACGACAGTAAGCTTTTGAAGAAAATCGCATAACCGGAAGTAGGTGTCGACTCTTGTGATTTTCAGTTTTTTTCGATTTTTTCAAAAACGGCTACAACGATTTTTTTCAAACTTTACATTTTTATTACATTTCTAATGTGTATTGATGTGAGATAGGTAATTTTCCAGTTGCATACTTTTAAAATGGGTTTCTTTTGTTTCCCTTTCTATTTTTTTATTAACTCCTATTTTAAATAGAACACCCGGTATATTATTACATTTTTGAATTCAGCTTAAAATTTTAGATAAAATTTGTCTCTTGAACGAACGCTCTGTTTTATATCATTTTTGTAGAATTTTTCATTTTTGAAATTTTTGAGAAATGCTTAAAAATTAAAAACCAAATTTTTGGTTAATTATAAGACCACTGTAAAAGGAAGTTGCGTGAGTGTATCACACCAGATTTTTTATTGTTACTGCTACTATTATGTGTACCGGTATTTCATGTAGCGGTACTTACGATACTGCCCCTAACTCCAGAAAAGAAAGGAAATCGCTGATGAATTCAATGTATATTTCAGTGGGGTAGGTAAAGATATTGCTGATGTACCTACTTAGGGTAAAAAATAAATTAAGCAATTAATACATTAATTATGAAAATGTTCACCTAGACAATTCGAGCATATTTTTATCCAGTAACTAATGAAGAAATAAGTGATTTCATAAACACCACATCATCAGAAATAGAAAACTTGACTAACGAAAACGTAAAATCAATAAAGTACCAATATTGGAAGAATGTTGGGGAAAATTATAGGCCGATATTGTTGCTACCATCTCTAGCTAAAATAATAGAAAAAGTAATTAAAAAGTGGCTCAACACACCGAAGTATTTGCATCTACACAATTTGGCTCAAAAAAGTTAATTTACTGAAGACGCTTTATACTATCTAATTTCAAAAATGTTCACAAGTTATCTATATATAAAACTGAAAGTCCTGA
This sequence comes from Agriotes lineatus, assembly GCA_940337035.1. Classification (NCBI taxonomy): domain Eukaryota; kingdom Metazoa; phylum Arthropoda; class Insecta; order Coleoptera; family Elateridae; genus Agriotes; species Agriotes lineatus. Next base: position 40,952 of record CALNHX010001319.1, on the reverse strand, counting down.
CTCACTCACTCACTCACTCATCAACGCCCAGCCCAAACCCTTGGACCTGGAAAGCTGAAATTTTGCACAGAGGTTCCCTTTATGATGTATACAAGGAATAAGAAAGGATATTTCGCAATGCAACCCCTAAAGGGGTAAAATGGGGGGTTCCAGTTTTGTATGGGGAAATAATATTAAATAGACATTTCAACTTGAAACTTCGTAGGAGTACTCCTAAAAACAAATAAGCAAACACGTATTTCGTGATTTTCCGAAAATCAACCCCTTAGGGGGCGAAATGCAGTAAATAAGCCTAAAATACGATATGGGTGACGTTATTAAGATTTTTTGGGATGTTGATTGCGAAAATAGCATTTATTTTTAAGTTCAAGACGGTGGACATGACATAAAGGAAGGGACAGGACGGAACGAGACTGGACTGGACGGGACGGGACGAAACGGGGCGGGACGGAACGGGCGGGACGGAAAGGGAAAGGAAGGGTTGGGATGGAAGGGGATGGGATGGAATGGGGTGGGATGGAAGGGGAGGGGACGGGACGGGACTGGACGGGATGGGACGGTACGGAGACGGAGGCGGGAACGGGGATAGGATGAGATGGGATGGGATGGGATGACAGAAAATAATTAGTCATTATTTAATACACAAATAACGAACCTCGCGCAAACGAAGTCGCGGGTAACAGCTAGTACAGTATAGAAACCTTTGACAGTGTATACCTTGACCTTTTAATAAAGAAATTGTTGAAATTGTGAAATAGCATAACTTACTCACTTTAAATATTGAAAAAACTAATAAATGTAGACCATTTATTTTATACAAAAATTTATTTTCTGAATATACTCGCATTTTTCATTTCTCTAATCTCATTTAAAACTTAAAACCTGCCATACTCATGGTATTTGCATTCGTATGCAAAATAGTTAAAAATATAGTAATATTTTTCTGGAATTTGGATTCGAAAAATGTTGCCCAGATTACATAAATACACCTGCCTCGCAGGTGCGGCGGTACGGTAGGTAGTTAAAGGTAGATAGAAATACAATTGACCCACTCACAGGCGATTGCATACTAAAGCAAACGTGCTAACAACCATGCTGGAGGACTTATCTTTAATGGTAAGAAAGTTGCAGGTTTCCAACATACAGGGTGAGTCAATATTACCGGAAAGCTCACCTGCGCTTATGCCGTTTAAAATATTGAAATGAACCCAGTGCCGTTGTATAGCCACAGTTAGAGTACTTATAAGCCGTTCACGATCTTTTTGGGTCAGGTGAGGCTATGGCCATCTAGTAATTTTGTTGGCAGTACCTCCGTGGCAACTAAACTCCCTAATGCAAATTGACTCTTTTTGTGTTAGGTTAAGTTGTTTTCAGTTTAAGGTTATATTTTCTGAATAGGTACATTATTGCCGGATTTCTGTTTAAATTAAGGACAAAAAATTGAAATGATTTGACAATTGACGACAGAAACGAAAATGAGAAATAATGCATAAGAGAAGCATTCGATATTAATGTTTATTGCAATTTTTGATAAGAATTGTGTACATGATATGAATATGCCACTTTATTTTACATACTTGCTGCATGCTTGCTTGCTTGCTGGTGTGGAAGGATGAAGATTCACAAACTGATGCCAAATAAATTTAGTAGAGCAATTGAGCAATATTGGTCTGATAGAAATTAACGTGAAAAATTTCAATATTTTGTCAAATGATTCACTTGCTGACTTTACTTCATGTTGATTTTCACATCTGCTATGTAACACTTCGACACTAAAATAGTAATAAGTAGGTAAGTAGTAAATTATTATACATTATTCTGGATTGTTTTTCCTTTCCAAAATTTCATTTTTTAACGTACAGAAAATGTATTCTCTAGTCTCCACATCAACTCGTGCTCTTTTAAATCTGGTCTGTCCTTTTTAAATTGGAAGTAGCATCGTTTAATGGAAATTTTTTGTTGTAACAAAATTATTTTGGACATTTTGACTTTTCCTTTGACGGAAATTAGAATTATTCTTACACACTTGAAAAATCATTTATTTTCTTACGAATATTAAAATAATAAATATGGCAATGTGGTGGCAAGAAAATGTCGAACAGACACTGACAAAAAGTGGACGTGACTACCTCCCTGCACTTTCCCATACTGGAAACTGTTCATATCGTCTTTATTCAACAGCCTTTACAAGATATCAAAATTTCAACTCGATGACTCACGTCTTCACCGTGATAAGCGTTTACACTTTCACGTAAATTGCGGGTAAATATAAAAGAATGTGTAGTTCAAAACGTGACCACCGAGCTTCTGTAGATGGCGCCAAGTGGACAAGCCGCCACTGTGCTAGTTTATGTATTATTTTCCTCAAAACGGCTGTAGCACCGAGGTGAAGTTTTCTAAGTACCTGGAAATTATATTTTCTAGGGCATACAAAATCGATTTTTTTATTTTCGCGGAAAAAGATCCTTTGACGCAAAAATATAACAAAACAACCGTTAGAATAAAAAAATTATTTTTCAAAAATAGAGGGGGGAGGGGGCTGGTGCGCTTACATATATCCACGAGTGTAATATTTTTTTGCATATTCATATGCTCCATTATGCACTGAGCAATTCAGTGAAAACCCCAGCTACCTATCTTGTTTTGTTTATTAATTAAAGGGGTTTAAATTTTCAAACTTCAAAGCTTCGTAGAGGGCGCCACAGATAATTCATGAGATTCTTTAAAAAGCAGATCGATAGCCCTTTTCGGGGTCTATCAGTGTATGAAGTTTAAATAAATTCCTGTGGCAGTTTTTGAGAAATGATTTTTAGAAAATTTCCAAAATTTTGAAAATTTGTAATTTAGGCCCCTTAATATTTTTCAAAACACTTTTTATATCACCTCATGTTAGCCTTCATATACTATTCAGAAAAAAAAAATCAATTGAATCGATTCATCCGTTTTTTGAGTAATAGGGCGTTAAACTCAAAATTTTCAAAAAATCATAGCGCCCTTCATTTTAAACCTAGCGAGTTCGGCAAAAAACTAACAGATTTGTCTTATGACCCTCTATCGTTATCCGCGATAAAATTTTCAAAATTTTAATCACGAAAACAGTGATACCAAAAAAACATGCGTAACTTCCGCTTCCGGTTTCTGATTTTTTGAAAAGCTTATTTTGTCGATGAATTTTCGATACACCCCCGCATTCCAAAGCGCATCAAAATCGGAGCAATACTTTCGACTGTAGGAGCGTCACCCACCCACACACCCACACACAGACAGACATTTTTTAAAAACCACTTTTTTGGGTTCCTAGAGGCCCAAAACGGATATTTCTGTGAAAATCTCGATTTCCAAAATTTTCATGATTCCAAGACTTCCCTATACCTATGGGTATGGGAAAGTAAAAAGCATAGCCAACTCTGTCCCAAAAAGATCGTGAACGGATTATATATAAGATAAGAGTAAAGCAAACGATGACATTTGGAGATCGAAAAAAAGAAGTTTGTCGGAAATGCCATAGTTAATACTTTGTTATTGTGTAGTTGCTCATTTATTAATTATAAACGGGGCTGCGCGCGCTATTGCGCGGTCTATTCTATTCAATTTACCACCATTTTTAGGCTTATTACGTTGGGCCATTCCAAGGGGGTTCACTGGGCTCCGCCCCTCTCCAAGGGGCCCTAGGTGGTCCGTCCCTCTCCAAGGGGGCCTTCGCGGTTCCAGGGGTTTCGCCCTTCTCTAAAGGGGCCCTCGGGGCTCCAGGGGTTTCGCCCCTCTCTAAAGGTGCCTTCGGGGTTTCGAGGACTCCGCCCCTCTCCGAAGGGGCCCTTGGGACTCCGCTTCTCTTCAAGGGGGCCCTCAGGACTTCGCCCCTCTCCATGGGGGCCCTTGGGACTCCGCCCCTCTCCAAGGGGGGCCTCGGGACTCGACCCCTCTCCAAGGGGGCGCTCGGAACCTCTCCAAGGGGGCCCCGGGACTTCGCCCTTCTCCAAGGGAGCCATCGGGGCTCCGCCCCTCTCCAAGGGGCCCTTGGGACTCCGCTTCTCTTCATGGGGGCCCTCGGGACTTCGCCCCTCTCCAAGGGGGCCCTTGTGACTCCGCCCCTCTTCAAGGGGGCCCTCTGGACTCGGCCCCTCTCCAAGGGGGCGGTCGGGGCTTCGCCCTTCTCCAAGGGGGCCCTTGGCGCTCGGCACCTCTCCAAGGGGGGCCCGGGACTTCGCCCTTCTCCAAGGGAGCCATCGGGGCTCCGCCCCTCCACAAGGGGCCTTTGGGACTTCGCTTCTCTTCAAGGGGGCCTTCGGGACTTCGCCCCTCTCCAAGGGGGCCCTCGGGACTTCGCCTCTCTCCAAGGGGGCTCTTGGGACTCCGCCCCTCTCCAAGGGGGCCCTTGGCGCTCGGCACCTCTCCAAGGGGGCCCCCGGGACTTCGCCCTTTTCCAAGAGAGCCATCGGGGCTCCGTTCCTCTCCAAGGGGCCCTGGGGGCTCCGCCCCGGTCGCGAAATCGAGGCGACGGTGAAATGCATGTAAACGCAAATGGGGGACATCGCGTCTGCAATTGTCGTGACACACACGTTTGGATCGTTCTCCTTTATTTATATGATAGTTCTACTTTTATGAAATACATTGATACAACACATAAGCAAAATAACAGTTTATTTTTATATCTCTATATCTTAGTACAATTATACCATTTTAGTTTATAGGTAGTCGCAGCTTACAGGCTGACTTGAGACAGTAGATATTTAACATTTATAATAAAAATTGTAAGCTAAATTCGGTGTAACTATGCATACATAAATTTCTTTAATTTCGCACAAAATTTGCAATTTACTATCAGAAAACTATTTAATATTGAACAAGAAATTAATTTTAAAGAAAGCAGTTTTTGCGATTTTCTGGTTTGCTTTAATATATATTTTGACGAACCAAATTATAGTTTCATATAATATACATGGTTGACTTTGGCCAATATTGAAATGTGCTAAGTTTTCTAGTCAAATGGATGCGTTTTACGGTTTAAAATAAAATATTTACCTTTATAAGATTACACGCCTAAAATTTACGTTTTAGAAAAGAATTTGATGGAGATTTTTTATTCGGCTTTATAAAATATTGTAATGCGTCATACTATTGAAAAAACGGAAGCACACGGTCCAAACATATGAAAAATTAATAGTGCTTTAATTTAAATAAAGGCAGTTATTTATTATACGCGCGTCTTATTATGCATATAAGACACGCAAGAAAAGTTTAGACACGAAACCAAAGGTCGAGTGTTTAATTTTTCTTTAAAAAATTATCGGAAATATCCTTTGTACGAATTGTATTAGACTTGACAATTTACCAAACTGCAACAGTTTTGAAGTTAAAATACAGGCTTTTTAAGAATTATATTCGATATTTACAGTAACGTAACTGAAATTTCCCTCTGGGAGTGATCTGGGAGGAAAATTCTACTGCAAGTTAGCGTTACACTATTTTAGTAGCATAGTCTGTCCCTCTAGCTCGTAAACTGACAGCCGAGTGACGTCGCTGTACGCCTTTTGCTTCGCGCCATTTTATTCAAATGCTTTTGCTAACTTCTAAGTAATTTAATTTTTAAACCGACTCCATTATAATAAGAAATGAAATAGTTGATATTCAATGATTCCTTAATAAAATGCAATTTCAGATCTTTTGTTTAAAAGACGAATTTTATTTAGGTAGTTCTTTCTTAAGCCTTTGCGGGTGATCTAATAACCGTGTCGCCCCTCATAAGTATACCACTGGATATTTAACAACAAACGACAACTATTTGAAAAATTCCAGTAGAAATAAGCACTATACTTCGCGCAGCGAACAAATAGAGAGGTTTATGCAACACAAATGACATATTGCAAAGCTGACTGGATCAGTATTTTTATACATAATAATTACTAAAGAATTAGTTAGAGATAGCGGTCGTTATAATTAGACCTAATTTCAGCTGACTTTAAATAATTTTTTGAGATTATGATACAAATAGAAACTTCGACCAACTTGAAAAGCATGGCATTAGTACACTTGTAATATGTTGGCATGTGGCCTGGTTCTAGCTAACTCTCATTATTACCTACATATTACAAGTGCACAAATGGCATGATTTTTAAATTGGTCGAAGTTTCTATTTGTATCATAACCTCAAAAATTATTTAATGTCGGCTGAAATTAGGTCTAATTATAAGGACCGCCATCTCTGATAATTATTATTAAATTGCTGATCCAGTCAGCTTTGTAACATGTCATTTGGGTTGCATAAACCACTCTATTTGTTCGCTGCTCCAAGTATAGTGCAAATTCCAGTATAATCATGTACAATTGACAACGAATCTAGTATTTAAAGTTGCTCATTGATTGAAATATACGTGAGGTGAATTGTCAAAGGTAATATCACAAAAGGTGATTTTTTTAGATTTTTCCGTTTACTTGCAAATTACTACGTTTAAATTTTTCTAAACCAAAATTGCGTTAAAAATTTGAGCAGGTGGTGAGAGAAATTTGCAATAATTTCTATGTAAGTAAAAAAAAAAACTCTTAAAAATTTTTAGTTTGAGCAGTAGGTATTTGGAAAGATTATTCTATAATATGCATATGACTTCGATTTTACTGTGTTTGACGACAACGTTTTTCACTATTAATTCGATACTGGAGCTTCCAAAGCGATTGTTATTCATTTTTAGAACGACGCCGATTTGCAAACTCAACTTTGATATTTTGGCGAAAGGTGTGTCAAACGCTACTCACTAAATTGAATTTATGAAAACCAACAATGATTGCCTGAAAACACTGCGAATTTTGTCTTCAAATGCAGTCAATTTTGATTGGCCGTTTCTGACAAGTTGACCAATTTCATTAGTTTGTTTATTATAGTGTTCAATAATCAATAAAATATATAACAGTAATAATCTAGTCAATAGGCTTTATTATCTACCACAATCAAATTACTTATTTTTGGTAGAATTCGGAATTTTTATGTAAGAGACACACTTTTAAGTGTACGATGGCTTTCATCCAATTTCGGTATGTGGAACACTGTTCATGGTATAAACAGTTAAAGTCAATTTTAATTAATGAAAAATACATGGCGAGGCATTGCCGGTGGGCATTCGGCTTTGTGGTCACGTTCGGCGAAGTGTCTTTCTCGTAAATTCGACATTGTGGTCACGTTTCGACAAAGTGGTCCTCTCTAGCATTCGGCGTTGTGGCCAAGTTCGGCGAAGTGTACCGCTCGTGAATTCGACGTTGTGGTCACGTTTCGACAAAGTGTCCCTTTCTAGCATTCGGCGTTGTGGCCAAGTTCGGCGAAGTGTACCGCTCGGGAATTCGACGTTGTGGTCACGTTTCGACAAAGTGTCCAGCCCTTGTTAATCAGATCTTTTCACTTTACACTTTCCACGCAAACTAGTCTCTGATCGGGTAAGATCGGGTTCGCAAATACTGCTTAATGATTTTCGACGAAGTGGACACTTTCGGCGAAGTGTCTTTCTCGTAAATTCGACATTGTGGTCACGTTTCGACAAAGTGGTCCTCTCTAGCATTCGGCGTTGTGGCCAAGTTCGGCGAAGTGTACCTCTCGTGAATTCGACGTTGTGGTCACGTTTCGACAAAGTGGCCCTTTCTAGCATTCGGCGTTGTGGCCAAGTTCGATGATATGTACCGCTCGAGAATTCGACATTGTGGTCACGTTTCGACAAAGTGGTCCTCTCTAGCATTCGGCGTTGTGGCCAAGTTCGGCGAAGTGTACCGCTCGGGAATTCGACGTTGTGGTCACGTTTCGACAAAGTGTCCAGCCCTTGTTAATCAGATCTTTTCATTTTACACTTTCCACGCAAACTAGTCTCTGATCGGGTAAGATCGGGTTCGCAAATACTGCTTAATGATTTTCGACGAAGTGGACACTTTCGGCAAAGTGTCCTTCATTAGCATTCGACGTTGTGGTCACGTTCGGCGATATGGTCATCATATGATATTCGACGTTGTGTACACGTTCGACATTGTGGACCTTTTAAAATCGATTCGACGTTGTGGATATTCGACAATGTGTCCGGCCCCCTTTCCAACATTAGTTCTAATGCTGATCTGTGTTTGATCTAATGTCATTTGAATTAAACTAATTATCTTACTTGGCATTCCCAGCTTCTGCATATCTTTGAAAAGCACTCCTCTTTTAATACTGTCAAAAACATTCCTAAAATCGACAAATAATATGTGGAGTCTTATATTGAATTCGTATCCTTTTTCGATAATTTGCTTCATAATGTGAATGGCATCTGTCGTTCCTTTTCTTTTGCGGAATCTGAATTGGTAGTCTTCAATTTCGTTTTCAGCATATTCTTTTAATCGTGCTTGTAGGAGTGTGGACAAAATCTTACATGTTGAATTTAAAAGGGTTATTCCTCTCTAGTTACAACATTTTTCGAGGTCTCCTTTCTTATGTAATATTATTACTACTTCCTTATTCCATTCTTCTGGCATCTTATTTTCCTTCCAGATGTTTCTAATGATTGAATGTATTGTGGTATGTAGGTGTTCTCCCTTGTATTTTATCAGTTCTCCATTTATACCATCGCAACCTGGTGACTTTCCATTTTTAAATTTTGTTATAATTTCTTTTATTTCGTCTGGAGTAGGTTCTGTTATTTCTTCATCTTCTACTTCTTCGAGTTCATGTTGCATTACCTCGTTATTGTCTGTCAGTAGATTTTTAAAATATTTTTACCATACTTCTTTGATTTCGTGTTCTTCATAAAATACTATTCCATTTTCATCTTTTATACCTCTTGGTTTGATACTGTAGCCTGACGGGTTAGTTTAATTTAATTTAATTGCTACAAGTACCAGATTGAAACTGGCTTCCCAGGAATAGCTCAGAAATGCCAAGATCCAAATAATAAACTCAGATAGTAACGTGGGATAGAAACACAGAATAACTTCTTGCTATTATATAATAATATTTAACTAGATACATTAAATTAAACTGTATTAAAAACACGAGATAATAGAATGTGATGACATTTATAAAAATAAAATAATTCTAACGGGGCGTTTCGTTCGTCGGCAATCGAGCAGTGGCACACTATTACGGGACAGCCTGTATGTACGTCAGTCCTCTCGTCACGTTGGCAACGCGCCGGCCCTGAACAGGTAATTTGACAGATTAGTGGGTCGCCAGTGATGGCGGACAACAATACATTTGGTCTTGAAATCGTTAAATAAACAAAACTGTGGTCAATGTTAAATTAAATTGTGTGCATACCTAGGGCGTCTGGAGCTTTGACAGTGAAATTCCCAGCGTTCGAGTGGCGGGCGCCGTATTTAATTTGTTTTACTTGCCAGCTGTTCTGCCGCACTAGGTGAGTGGATTTTGATTAATTAAACGCCGTTTCTTGTTGGCGGAGGTGGCCGCTGAGTTACCCTAGCTTCACGAGTGCGTGCCTATGGGCGGCGGCCTCGGGCTCATTCCGCAGAAACCCCCGGTGCACGCTCCTCGGCCTCGGAGATGCTAAACCACTCCGGTCGCAATTAACAGGCCTAATTGCGTCGGTGTCGCCGTCCTGGTGCTAGGAAATTTGTTTCATGGACGGCGTTGTCACCGGCGCACACGGCTAGGCCTCCCGAGTGCCCAAGCTTTGGAAGGCGTCGTCGGTGAGTTTGGAAAAACTCTGCTTATACCCAGGTGTCTGACGTCGTCGGCGTCGGGCCTGGGGCGGCTCTCTAGGTCGCTAGGTGATCGGGAAATGACGCTGGAAAGTATAACAACAATCCGAACGTTCAGGGGTTCAAAAGAATACCGTTGGAAAGTATAGTAACAATCCGAACGTGCAGGAGTTCAAGAGAATAACTTGGAAAGTATAGTAACAATCCGAACGTGCAGGACTTCGAGGAAATACCGTTGGAAAGTATAGTAACAATCCGAACGTTCAGGGGTTCAGGTAGCTGGTCGGGATACCCTCGAAGAGTCCTGGGGGACACTCCTGAGAGCACAGGCAAGGCGGGAGGAGTGGGAAGATCTAGGAAATTCTGTCTTGTCTGCGCTCCGGATTCTGCTTTTATACCTGGTGCGGGCGTAATCGGAGATCGCTGGAGCGGGGATTCGTGGTCTAGGTGCGCAGTGGTTTTAGGGCGATCGTTTGCGGTGACGTCACGTCGTCCTCTCGGCGCGGCGCTTCGGTACTTAACGTGGTGCCAGACCAGGGTGAACGCGCAAATTAATTTTTAATTTCTAGAATCGCGTTCGCGCTGGGCGAAACGTTACAATACTATTTTTGTGTTTATTCTTCCTGATTTGTTGATAATTTTTTTTGTCGTTTTCTTCTATTTCATCCATTTCCCTGTTCAACCATTCTTCTTTCTTGTCTTTGCATAGTTTAGTTGCTTCGTTTCTTTTTGTTTTGTATACCTTATCTTCTTCTTCACTTGTGTGTAACCATTTTATTGTTGCATTTCTCTTGCCTCCCGTTGCTTCTTCACAATCTTGGTCATACCATTCTTGAGAAAATTTCCGTCTTCTATACCCTATTTCTGCTTCTGCTGCTTTTATTATATTTTCTTTAGTATGTATCCACATTTTGTTAACATTTCCTGGTAGTGTTTGGGGTAGAGCTTTACTTATTTCTTCATGATATTGTCTTCTTGTGTCTTCATCGTATAGCTTCGGTATCATCCATTTTTTCTGCTCCATCCTTTTTGTTTTATTTTGTTTCCTGATTCTTACTTTTGTTACAACTAACAAATGATCAGTGTGCAAACTAGTTCCTCTGAAAGATCTTACATCATTTACAGATGCTGCACCTTTTCTGGAGATCAACACATGATCTATTTGATTCCCTTTGTTTGTACCTGGGATTAGCCATGTCATCTTATGAATTGGTTTATGTTTGAACTTCGTACTACTAATTACTAAGTTTGCTGCAAAATTGCACAACCTCTCCCCATTGTTATTTATATTGTCATGTAACGTGTCTTTTCCTGCTACCGATTTATAACCTGTTTCTTTACCAATTTTGGCGTTAAAATCTCCTAAAAATATCAAAATATCATGCTTGTTTATTTTTTCATACACGTCTTCTATCGATTATAAAATTGTTCCTTTTCTTTTTCATCTGCTACTTCTGTTGGTGCATAGCAGTTTATAATTGTTAAACCAAAATAGTGCATGTAAAATACATTCATTGGCGTACAAATTGCGCACACCTGCATACGGCAAAACCACATTTAACGGTGCATTATCGGTCACGGACACGGACGCGATAGCGAGGTTGCAAAATCGCGCAATCAGTGAGATAAAGGAGCGGCGACGATTAGCTGTCGGCCGCGGCCTCGCCCCTCTCGTAAAATTAAATGCTAACCAAATTAAAAACTGAAAAGTTAATAATTAGTGAAAGAAGCGAACAGAGTAACAAAAGAATCAACAAGGATAAGACTGAATTAAACTGTGTCATTATCGCACACTCTGACGCAACGCAGACGTCACACGAAGACAGGCCACGATTGGTTCATCCCAAATCAGACTAAATAAACTAAAGGAGTGCATACACGTGAATATAAATAAGCGCCGGAAATGGAAAACGAAGATCTAGCAAGAATACTCCAGGAAGGGCTAGCGGAAATGCAGCTGCTACAAACAGAACTGCATAAAGAACTACAAAGGCAATAGCAGGAGATAAAAAGCAGTCTAACAGAAATGAGGAATTTAAAAACGGAGATAACAAAACGAGAAGAAACAATAGACAGGGAAAGAAATGCATTGTATAGGAAAATGGAAATTCTAACGAATAAATTGCAAAATCAGAGACCGCCCGACGATAAAAACAAGGGCAAAAAGAGATTAGTATACACCGCGGTAGAACTCTTACAATTACAAAGAGAGATATATAGTGAAAATGAATATGAGAGCTGGGCAAAAATAACAGCGGAACTGAAAATTAGAACAAACGGGAAGAGTAAGGAACAAAAAATGGTGAAGAAACAAAAACGATGGAAAATGGGTACATGGAATCTACAAGGATCAAACTATGAAGGAGCAATAAAAGAACTAGAGTTAGAGGCAAAACGGTACGATTTAAAAGTTTTAGCTTTATAAGAAACAAAGCAAAAGGAAAATTTTGAAATATTACTGGAGGAGTATATATTCTTCAACAGTGGAAGCGAAAAACGGGTTTTTGGAACTGGCTTTTTAATATCGAAGGAGTTAAAAGACAAGGTCAGAAGTTTTGTACCAATAAGTGAAAGACTGTGTTATATAACAATCAAGATGGGGAGGAATACTATAGTCATCATCAATGGTCATGCTCCAACAGAAGATAAGGAAGAAGAAATTAAGGATGATTTCTACGACAGTTTAGAAAACCTTTATGACCGAATAAACTGCAGTCAAACCAAAGTAATAAAAATAATTATAGGCGATTTCAATGCCAAAATTGGTAAGGAAGAAACTTTCAGGCCCACAATAGGCCAGTATAGTAAACACGCTGAAACTAACGGAAATGGAACAAAACTAATCGGATTTGCAGCGGGAAAAAACTGTAGAATTGTAAGTACCCTTTTCCAAAGAAAGGAGATATACAGGGTGTAAAAAAGTCTGGAATATAACAAATATTTCAAAAACTACCGGAGATGAATTTTTCAAAATTGCCACACTTATATAGGTAAAACGGCGCATCTAGGAAGGACAAAACCGTTTCTGTAGCTGTACAGGGTTAGTCAGAAAAAATACCAACTTTTGTATTTCAAATTGGACACCCTGTCAAATCAAATAGTCCTTCAAAAGACAAATTCAACGATATAGGGTTTGACGGATTTATCTGTCAAAATGACAGATGTGGGGTGACTTAAAGAATGAGGTTTACAACAATAGACCGGTTAATATTGAAGCTTTAAAGGATCATATTAGAAATGACATACGACAAATTCGATGGGATACTGTCTTTAAATTCTCGTAAGACGACAAAAGTATCCCATCGAATTTGTCGTATGTCATTTCTAATATGATCCTTTAAAGCTTCAATATTAACCGGTCTATTGTTGTAAACCTCATTCTTTAAGTCGCCCCACATCTGTAATTTTGACAGATAAATCCGTCAAACCCTATATGGTTGAATTTGTCTTTTGAAGGACTATTTGATTCCTCGGTAATATACAGGGTGTCCAATTTAAAATACAAAAGTTGGTATTTTTCTGACTAACCCTGTACAGCTACAGAAACGGTTTTGTCCTTTCTAGATGCGCTGTTTTTAGCTATATGTCTGGCAATTTTGAAAAATTCATCTCCGGTAGTTTTTGAAATATTTGCTATATTCCAGACTTTTTTACACCCTGTATAAAGGTACCTGGGTATCGCCGGACGGCAAAACTATCAACCAAGTGGATCATGTTTTAATACAAACAGAACATGCGAAAATGGTGATTAATGTAAAATCAAGAAGAGGGGCAGACGCGAATTCAGACCACTATTTAGTGACAATTTTAATGGCAGGCAACTATGAGAAAACCGAAAAACAACCTAATAAAGCAAGAAAACCAAAATACGAGGTAGAGTGTTTAACGCAATGAGAAAAACAAAAGGAATATGAAGCAAAAATAGCAGCAAAGCTAAAAGAAAAACAAAAGAATGAAGATGTTATCGACGAAATTTGGAAGGGGATTAAGGAAACGATAAAGAGTGCAGCAGACCAATCGCTAACGAAAAGACAAAAAAAGAAAAGGACTAACAAATGGTTTAATACTGACTGTGAAAGGGAACGAGAAAAGAAACTACAAGCAAGAAAGAAAATGATATGTACAGGAAAGCCGGAAGATAAAGCAGAATATTCAAATCAAAGAAGGACAAAAAGAATTTTCAGAGAAGCAAAGAGAAACTTCTGGCAAAGACGAACAAAGCAGACAGAAGAATACTATAAAAATGGAGAAATACATTTTTTTTACCAAGAATTAAAGCAGACAAGAAGAGGTTACCGACAAACACCAATAGCTTTCAAAGATGAGAAAGGTGAAGGAATAAGTAACGAAGAGCATATAATAAAGGGTTGGAAAATGTATTTTCAAGAGCTATTAAATGGAGAAGAGGTCACAAGTCAAGAACAAGAAGAGCACAAGAGAAAAAACAGTTCTGAAATAATAGAAGCAGATGAAATGGAAATAGAAATCATAGAGCCGCCAACAAGAGATGAAATAATAGCCACACTAAAAAATACAAAAAATGGAAAAGCCCCCGGGGAAAACGGAATAAAGAATGAGTTAATCAAGAACGGAGGGGAGGAGCTAATTACTGAAATGCACAACCTAATCACCAAAATATGGCAGCAGGAAGAGATCCCAAGAGAATGGACGGAAGCGGTAATAACTCCCTTATATAAAAAGGGAGAGAAGTCGGTCTTCAATAATTACAGAGGGATAGCGCTTCTGGACACAAGTTACAAAATACTTGCAATAACGCTAAGAAATAAATTACAAAAGTATGCAGAAAAGGAAATAGCAGAATATCAAGCAGAATTCAGACCGGGCCGCTCAGTTACTGACCAGTTATTTATATTAAAAGAAACCCAGGATATGTGTCGGGAATACAATAAGGAGATGCATATTGCGTTCATTGATTTCCTAAAGGCTTACGACACAATAAAAAGAGAAATGATTTTCAAGGCAAAGGAAAATTTAAGAATACCAAGAAAACTGATTAAACTGGTGCAGATGACACTTCGAAACACATCAAACAAAGTCAAATGGAAAGGTAAAACATCGGAGAGTTTTGATGTCAATAACGGAGTGAGACAAGGCGACCCACTTTCAACGAGCCTTTTTAACATAGTTTTCGAATACGTATTAAGAAGAAGCAAAATAAACAGAACGGGAAGTATAATAAATAAAAAACATCAATGTATGGCTTACGCTGATGATCTAGTATTATTAGCGAACAATAAAGAGGATCTGGTGAAAATAACAAAGAAAGTTGAAGAGAAGGCGAGGGAAGTGGGTTTGCACATCAATGGCAAAAAATCAAAATATATGGTGATGAGGAACGAAGTTAGCACAACAGGAAACGAAAATTTAGTGATTGAACGACAAGGTGAAGAAGCACTGGAAATGGAAAGAGTTAGATCAGTCACATATTTTGGGGTACAGATAACAGATGATGGAAGAGAAGAAGAGGAAGTAAAAACAAGACTGATAAGAGGAGATAAAGCAGCAGGAGCTCTAGCATCCATCCTGAAATCAAAATATGTATCGAGAAAAGCAAAAATCCAAGTATACAAAACAGTACTGAGGCCAATCGTTACATATGGATGTGAAGTGTGGAAGCTGGGGACAAGAATAAAGTCAAAATTGCTGATATGGGAAAGAAAGATCTTAAGGAGAATATACGGTGGGCATAAAGAAGGCGGTGTGTGGCGAAGAAGGACAAACCAGGAGTTAGGGGATTTGTACAAGGAGGCAACAATAGTACAGTATGTAAGACAGCAACGAGCTAGATGGTTGGGCCACGTACAACGCATGTAGAACAACAGAATGACAAAAATAGTGCTGAAGATAAACCCAGTAGGGATAAGGGCCAGAGGGAGACCTAGAAGTAGATGGAAAGAGGAAGTGCTACGAGACCTGAAGAAAGTGGGAATAGAAGACTGGAGAAAGGAAGCTGCCAACAGGAAAGAGTGGAAGAAAAAAATTCAGGCAATGGGCCGTCACGGCCTGTGAAAGCCTTATATATATATTAGAAGAACTTGTTGCTCACAAGAAATGTCGTGGAGGAACAATGACATATTATTGTGAGAAAATTAAGAACAAAATAAATTCAATAAAAACATTTATTAAATGACACGCTCCGAGAGCCAACCTCTCACGCTTACAGTTCTTTAAATTTTAAACATCTTATATCTATCAGTTAACAGGAAACCATTGATCATTTAGCACATCTGGTTCAAATCCAACAAAAGAAAGACTTGTCCTACAACAAAAACCACCCAACCCTCCGCACTTAAAGCTAACGGCTGAGTGGTTTATGGGCCTCTACTACTAACTGTACACACAAAAATTCCATTGTGCACAATACAAGCGCTTATAATACAAAAATAAGCTACTAATGCTCTTAAATATAACATTATTATCACCCAAAATTTGACACAGCAGTGCCGATTGGATAATGAATCTACAATCTCCTGCATTGTTAAGGGCCTGCCATTGGAACTTCAAGCGAATGCTCGCGCTTTTCAATGTGCCACCCCGCATGAATTGCACGCTGTTGTTCCAATTAACAATTACGAAACGCCCATTAATTTAAAATGGGCAAGATATGATCGAGAACCATTTACGAGTTCAAGTGGCCGTCTTTATGAGAAGAAAAGTATCAAATGTCACCGCTGCAATAATATGGGTCATTTGATGCGTGACTGTCGGCGCTCTATAATTTGTTTCACCTATAATCAACCCCGGGGTAGCGGGTAGACACTCTCTGCGACCCCGGCGGAAACAGGTCTACTTCAGGGAAGCGACCCTGCCCACGCGAGCCGTGAATCTCTCTCACCCCCGAACTTTGAGAGGATTCATGTCCCAGCTCCATGGATCCTAGATACTCCATATTTAAATCCTACATGCATCCTCCCCTGGCCAACACGCAGTGGCAAGCGCGGCCTTGTAATGCCAACATCCCTCCATGAATAATGTCGAATTTGAAAAAGAGACCCCAGGCGAGTAGAGCAAAAAACTCACAATCTCGCACTGGTATACCAGTCTGCCCCACGGACTCTGGGGGGGGGGGGGGGGGCAAAAATTCGAACAAAATCAAACCCAAACTAGACACAAACAGAAAACACAAAAAGACCATCCTGATCGCGACATACAATATCCGCACAATGAGACTAGAAGAACACCTAGTAAGTCTAGAAAATGAGCTCCAAAACCTAAAAGGGCACATAATCGGAATATGTGAGACAAGGCTAAGAGGAGAATCTACCACAGTTCTAAAATCTGGGCACTTGTTATGCCAACGAAATAAAGATGGTGACTCTCACTTTGGGGGAATAGCCATCATGATTCACAATAAGATAAAGCACCTCGTGAGTAATGTAACAGCCGTTTCGGACCGAGTAATGTACATTATGCTGAAACTTAACAAAAAACTGAGCATACAAGTAGTTCAAGGGTATGCTCCAACAGGCCAATCAACAGATGAAGATGTTCAACAATTCTATGAAGACCTCTCAATGGCTGTAAATTCAGAAAAAACCAAGTTTAAAGTCGTAATGGGCGACTTTAACGCTAAAATTGGACCTAGAGCGATAGCAGACCCAGTGAACATCGGTACATTCGGACTGGGAAGCCGAAATCCAAGGGGACAGTTAATGCTTGAGTTTTTATGCAGGGAGAACCTTTACTGCATGAACACCTTTTTTAAAAAACCGCCACAAAGGAAGTGGACCTGGAAAAGCCCCGATGGTAAAGTGAAAAACGAGATTGACTATATCTCTACTTCCGTAAGGAGTATGTGCGAAGATGTCACAGTTGTAAACCGCTTCAGTACGGGCAGTGACCATAGACTTGTTAGAGCAAGAATAAGCATAAACACTTACCTAGAAAGGAAAAAACAAATCTAAAAGAAAATTACACCATCAATATTAGACCTGGAAAAGAAAGAACAAGAGTACAACAGGATAATCGAACGCAAGCTAGAGCCCATAGAAAAGCTAGACGAATTAGAACTAAACGAGTTATCGAACAAAATAGCAAGTAGCATCAATACTGCCGTGAAACAAGTCTGCTTTCAGATGCCCAAGAAAGATCAGAAGTTTAGCGCTGCAACATCCCGCCTTATAACAGAACGAAGGGAGACAGATAGAGATTCTCCCGATTATGAGCAGCTAAACAAGAAAGTGAAAAAAGAAATCCGAAAAGACTTGAGAAGATATAATACTCGTTTGATTGAAGAACTAATAGAAAGGAACACGAATATGAAAGTATTAAGATCCAAAAGAAGTAGAGGGAAGCTGATTATCAAGAAATTAAAAAATGACGAAGGAGTAATTGTAACAGACAGAAAAGAAATTGTAAATACCGTTCAAAGTTTCTACTGTAAATTATATAACCAACAGGCACAAATGACGGATGAGTTACGAGAGACCCAGCATGCTAGGGGTACAATTACGAACATTGGATCTGAAGATCTACCAGAGATAGACACAGCAGAGTTAAGAACAGCGATAAAACAAATGAAGACATGTAAAGCTCCAGGAGAAGATCGTATTTCTAGCGAAATGCTCAAAGTGGGAGGAAGAACCCTTGAAAAGGCAATGCTTAAGCTGATGAATAGGTGTGTTGTCGACGGACACATACCCAAATCATGGCAAAATGCTGAAGTAATTTTGATATACCGGGTGGCCATAAGTATCTGATATCACATTACCTTTGGAATCAACACCGCTTTATTAAAGTGATGAATCCAACTAAACTAAATGTCATTAATGTCATCACAACTAAAATTCCTATCTGTCAAAAATTATTACAGATTGCAATAAGTAATGAAGTTAGAACAGGAGACTTTTATAATCGAGTCATTCAGTCATAGGCTAAACTGCAGAATCCGGGGCACATTCCTCTCCTCTTATTGCATTTTATTACATTACATAGGTACCAATACTTATGGTAATTGAAATATAATGCTAACCAACATTTATAAGTAGCTAATTCCATGGCTACCGGGATCTCAGATATTTATGGCCACCCGGTATAAGAAAGGTTACACCACAAATCTGGAAAACTACCGGCCTATCAGCTTATTATCGATCTGCTATAAACTCCTTACAAAGATACTGACCAACCGACTCACCACTAAGTTCGACTTCTATCAACCAATCGAGCAAGCAGGTTTCAGAAGAGGTTTTAATACAACTGACCACATTCAAGTAGTTAAAACACTAATCGAAAAATGTGCGGAATACAACATCCCACTCCACATCGCTTTTATCGATTATCATAAGGCGTTCGACTCTGCGG
Organism: Agriotes lineatus; assembly: GCA_940337035.1. Taxonomy (NCBI): domain Eukaryota; kingdom Metazoa; phylum Arthropoda; class Insecta; order Coleoptera; family Elateridae; genus Agriotes; species Agriotes lineatus. The sequence goes on along the minus strand of CALNHX010001319.1, from coordinate 21,968 downwards.
AAAGATGGGCAGTACTAGAAGGAATGGCAAGGGCACGGATTGACTCAATATATATCACATTTATCAAGCACATCTACGAAAACGCCTCGCTTAAAGTAAAAATTAATGAAGATCTTGAGACCCATGAAATCCCAGTAGAGAGAGGAGTGAGACAAGGGGATACGATCTCTCCCAAATTGTTGACCCTCGCCCTCGAGGACGTATTCAAGACGCTACCCTGGCAGGTAAAGGTATCAACATCAACGGGACAAGACTAAATAATCTGCGATTCGCGGACGATATAGTTTTGATCAGTAACAGCGCACAAGAACTAAGAGACATGATAAAACAATTAGACGAAGCCTCTCAAACTATAGGCTTGACAATGAATGTAGGAAAAACAAAAATTATGAGTTCTGAAAATATAAATGTCACTCTGAGAAACCAGACCCTCGAAAATGTCCAAGAGTACAATTGCCTAGGACATAATATCAAAAGGGGTAAAAATAACCAAACCGCTGAGCTCAATAGAAGAATCAGTCTCACATGGGCAGCTTTCGCAAAACTCAGTTATATTTTCAGAAACTCTGAAATACCAAACAATCTCAAACGAAAGGTATACAACACATGTATCCTTCCCGTGGCTACATACGGAATGGAAACAGCAACGCTAACAAAACACAGCGCAAACAGGTTGAGAATTTGTCAACGAGCAATGGAGAGAGCAATGCTCGGAATTAGCCTCAGAGATAGGATTCGGAATGAAGATATAAGAGCCAGGACGAGGGTCGAAGATGTTATCGAAAAAATTGCAAAACTAAAATGGCGCTGGGCCGGTCATATTGCCCGAGATAGTAATAAATGGACGAAAGCAATACTACAGTGGCGACCCCGAGAAACCAGAAGAAGCGTTGGACGACCTCAAACAAGATGGCGAGATGACCTAAAAGAAATAGCGCGGCGAAATTGGATGCTGAAGGCCCAAAACAGAGACACATGGAAGAAAATGGAGGAGGCTTATGTCCAGCAGTGGACCTTGAGAAGCTAGGAAGAAGAAGAAGAATAATCAACCCGGTCATTGCAGTAACAACTGCCAAGTCTATCGGTGATCTTCCACAAGGACTTTGGAGCCGAAGAATGTAAAAGTAATTGACCAATCGCAACTAGAAGACATTTATACGAAGATTTGCTTTAGTAATGGCATCGAAATTGTGGTTTACCTTGACATCGGTAGTTGTGTCAACATTATTGGTGAGCATTGCGCCGAAAAACTTCATCTGCAAAAAATTCCAAAGGATGACATCCTTCGAGGATTTGGGGGAAATTTAATCAGCTGCACAACTGAAGTTAAGTTTATGCTGTTGATAGACGACATTCAAATAAAGGTGAATGCGGTCGTAACAGACGCTCCCATGGACGGTGTTGACGTTATTGCTAGTCAACCGATTCTGAACAAAGAACGACCGTCCCTTATTGTGAGTGGCAGAAAAACTAAGTTCACAGAAGAAATGGTTGAATTACTAACGAAACCTACATTGGAAGAAGAACTTACTTGGTCGCACATAATCGTGACACAGGACACTTTATTAGAGGCTAACGCTATAACCCTTGTGCCGATAGCTGTTTCAGAAGAAAAGGAGGGAGTCCCGTATTACATGAAAAGCAAAATATATCCATCTGGCTTAAGAATCATCTATATGCCGCGAGGTGTTCTTTGTTCTACTACAGTTGTTTGCAATCTAAGTTCTGAGGCGGTAATGTGGAAGGAAAAGAAGGTTGCAGCTAGAGGGGAAGAATGTGCTGATATCGAGGCAGATGATGTAGTAAAGGTGAGTGAAAATTCTTTTTCTATAAAGCTTGATGACGTAGAATTTGAGCGGTCGTTAGATAAGGAATATGTACAGCAACTATTTGATATTTTGAAACGTTGGTCTTCCTGTTTTGCTAGCAAGACGACTGAGTTAGGTACTGCAAAGGGGGGTGAATTGGAAATATCACTGCGTGACGGTAGTCAACCTGTTTGGTATCGACCTTACAGGTTACCGCTGAAAGAAAGAAACCTTTTCAGAGAAAAAGTGGAAGATCTGTTGAGTGTCGGCATTATCTGAGTGTCAGAATCTGAATTTGCTAGCCCAGTTACCTTGGTAAAGAAAAAAGGGGGAGATTATCGTCTTTGTGTGGATTATTATATCGTATGGGGTATTTGACATAATACATATCAAACACAGAATATAGAGATAAAATGTCAAAGTTAAATACAAATATAAAACATAAAAGAAAGTTGTATAAATTAAAAAAAGTATATGTATATATAGTATATTGTGTATATATTGTTTATCGTATATAATTATATAATGTTGAGCTTCATAGTGGAATATCCAATTTTTTAAGCCATCTAACTGCGTTATCTGTTACTTCATTTAAGTCGGCTGGTATTCCTTGGAAAGCTCGAAGATCGCAATCATGGGCAATGTGACCCATAGACTGAATTCGTGCTCCGCAGTCGCATCCTGGGGAAGGTACCGTTCCCCAGCTGTGGAGACATTCCGCATTTCTGCCATGGTTTGTCCGAATACGGTTTAAAATGCGCCATTGGCGGCGTGGGAGTAAAAAGCCAGGCGGGCTTTTTGTGGGGTTTTCTATTGTCTTTTTCAGTTGGGGTATTATTCTCTGCCTACTCGTTTGTCGGTAGTTGCTCTGCTAGTCTTAGCGGTGGGTGGCGAGATTTTAATCTTGTGTGGGTAGATGCTTCGAGGTACTCATGAATCGGAAGTTGGGGATTCGCTAGTAGTTTAGCGTACTCATTGACAAGAATTTGCTTTCTACGCAGGTGAGCTGGAGGTATAGTACTTAATGTGGGTAGCCAATGTAAGGGTGTTGATCTAATTGACTAATGTTAAGCTGCTTGTCGATTCTATGAGTACGTACATTATTTATCCAAACCGGTGCACAACATTCGGCTGCGGAGTACACTAATTCCATAGTTGCGGTTTGAAGAACATCTTGAGATGCTCCCCACGTAGTTCCGACTAGTTTTTGGATAATATTGTTACGTGTGCTTAGTTTTTAAGATAACTTTGTTAGGTGCTCCCGGTAAGATAAAGTTTTATCAACGGTTACTCCCAGGTATTTCGGGTTAGCATTGTGTTTCAACAATCGATCTTCCATAGTAATGGTAAGTTTGGAATGCGCTTTCTTGTTATCTAAATAGAAGAGGATACCTCCGTCTTGCTGGTGTGGAGAGAGTGTTTAGGTCTGCTCTGGTATGGATTTATTCTGTGTAGCTATAGCTATATCGTCTTCATAGACAAACTTCTTGGCAACCAGAATAGGTAAGTCACTTATGTAGATGTTGAATAAGAGTGGTGATGGTACGAAGCCTTGGGGTAGTCCATTGTTCAATAAACAAGGTTTGCCTAAAGAGTTATTTATATGAACACGAAGGACAATTATTGATGAGAGTGAGTAACTTCTTGCATGGTACTAAGCGGAAGAGTTTATATAGCATGCCGTGTTGCCAAACAGTATCGTAGGCTGCACTGAGGTCGATAAAAGCCGTGGATGTTTTTTGGCCCTTTTGGAAACCTGCTTCTATGTATGCCGTGTGAGCTAGCACCTGATCTACTCAGCTACATCTTGTTCTGAACCCTGCTTGATTGATAGGGAGTTGAGGATCAACTATTGGGTTTAAACGGTTGTGTGTGTGGATTATAGAGCGTTAAATAAAATTATTATTTGAAATGTGTATCCTATGCCGAATATTGAGGAGCAATTAACAGATTGTCTGGTAAAATGTACTTTACAAGCTTAGACTGTAGCCAGGGGTTTCACCAAATTTCTGTGTCAGCCAATTTTATGGGCATTACAAATACTGTAAGATGCTCTATGGTCTTGTCAATGTATATCAGTATTTCAGCGTTTCATTGATAGAGCAATTGGTAACCTACAGTATGATTAGGTACTTGTTTATATGTATGATTTGTTGTTGCCTGCTTCATCTGTTCAAGAAGGTTTTTAGCTACCTACTTAAGCAAGTACTGCATTTGTTGAACAGAGCAGGTTTAAAATTAAATTTACGAAAATGCTCTCTTAAAAACAACAATTAATTATTTAGGGCATGAGATTAGCTCTCTTGGTATATATTCAGGTACACAAGACAGCCGCAATTGGTAAATTCAAACGCCCGTCGAATGTACACGAAGTTCGTCAATTTCTCGGGCGTGTCGGGTATTTTAGAAAATTTATTAGAGGGTTTGCTACCATAACATTTTCGTTAACGGAGGTTACAAAAAAGGACATCTTTTGGTCTTGCGGGGAAGCGCAAGAACAGGCATTATACATTTAAAAGGGGCTTTAATTAACATTAAAAGATCGATAAAGAACGCAATACAAACGTGTACCCTTGAAAAAGGAGTACTTAAAAAAACACACTTGATCTCGAGCGAGACATTAAACCTAATCGAGCAAAGAAGAAGGATCAATAACGCAAACTCGTCCAACAAGGAGAAGAGAAGAAATATGAAACATATCTATAGAAATGGACCCTTGTTATAAGCAATCCAGTATTCGCGGTAGACGATCGGATCCCGACCCCGCCTAATCGCGACTGCCGAGAAGCCTTGTTTTTGACGTTGTGATGATTATGAGTATACTCCATTTACTTGACATCTGCACTGTCAGTGTCAAATTTAAAAAAAAATTCTTGACTATACCTTAAAAATAATGTGTCTTTTATTAGACTGTACAGTAATTTAATTGTTAAAATGTGAAAAATAGCAGTGGTGCCAACATAATGTCAGTTTGACAGTGCAGATGTCAAGTAAATGGAGTATAGTTATTGTGGTTGTCAGAAAGTTTAACTGAATAAAACCGCTTAAAAGGAATTTGGTGTTTTCAATAACCATACATGGTGGCAGCGAGACGTGAGTAAGTAACTTTGTTCTGTGCTGCGTCAGTGAAGAAGCAAAACCAGAGTCATGTCGACCCCACAAAGTTCTGTGTATCAAATTCCAGCACCCGAACTGTTTACGTTCAAAGCAACTGATTGAGACGAATGGCAGCTTTGATTTCTAAGGTTTCAAAGTGCATCTGGACTAGATAAGAAATCAGGAAGCGATCAGGTGAATTCGTTGGTGTACCTAATGGGGCCTCAAGCCGAGCCGATTTTTCAGTCATTTAAACTGTCAGATACTGACGCAATTGATTTTGAGACTGTTATGTTAAGGTTCTAAACACATTTTGTTCCGACAACAAATGTGATTTATGAACGATACTGTTTTCATACCCGATGTCAAGAAGAAGGGGAGAGTGTAGAGGATTTTATAACTCCACTTCACACAAGAGCAAAAAGTTGTGGTTTCCCTGCTGGGTTTGTTGACGAGGCGATACGTGACCAAGTTGTAGTTGGAATAGTGGACAAAAACTTGTCAGAAAAATTGCAGCTAGATCCGAATTTAACCCTGGAAAAAGCAGTTACTGCTGCAAGACAATCAGAGGCAGTTAAAAGACAACAGGAAACTTTCCGTGATGTGTCTGCGAAGGTGGACAAAGTCAACAACATGAAAAACAATGCAAAACAATTTTACAAACCGAAAAGCAAACAGAGTGAAAGTTGTAAGTAGTGTGGTTTTGCCCAAGATCACCAGAAGACTGAATGCCCTGCTAGTAATGCTGTGTGTGGAAAATGCAAGTTAAAAGGACACTATGCTCGTGTATGTTTGAAGTCAAAATTTAAACATGTAAACGAGGTGGAACCAGTAGACAATGAAGACTCTTTTGTCGGTGAAGTTAATTCCGTGACTGATCAGAAGAAGTGGATAACAAAAGTAAACATTTTAAACCGATCAATTTCAGCAAAAGTAGATACGGGGGCTGATGTAAGTGTGCTCCCAGAAAGCACATTTCGTACAATGTTCTCCAAAGCAAATCTTCAACCATCAAATACTGTCATCACCGGTCCAGGAGGAAGTCATCTGGATGTTACAGGAGTATGGTTAAACGTGAAGGTCAGTTCATCAAAGAACACAGCTTTTGAAGATTTGTATGTTGTTCGAGGAGCAAGTCAGTTCTTGTTAAGCTACAGGGTGTCTGAAAAATTGGGTCTTGTGCGAAGACTGTTTGAAGTTGATAGGCTGCTGTTTTTGATCCAAAGAAAACATTTTCAAAACTTTTTACTGGTTTAGGTAACTCCAATCAAACCTACACTATAAAGTTAAAACCAAATGCTAAGCCTTATGCAATAAGTGTACCACGTCGTGTTCCTGTACCACTGCGACAAGCATTGAAGATGGAGTTGGAGCAGATGTGTTCAAAAGGTGTTATAAAAGCAGTTTCTGAACCAAGTGATTGGTGTGCTCCCATGGTTCTAGTACCCAAGAAAAACGGACGAATTAGAATATGTGTCGACCTTTCACAACTCAATAGGAATGTTTTAAGGGAACATTTCGCTGTTCCGGATGTTGATTTCACGTTAGCTCTACTTGAAGGTGAATTTTTTTTTTCAAAAATAGATGCAAAGAATGGGTTCTGGCAGATTCTATTGTCTCCAGAGAGTATGGCGCTGACAACGTTCCTATCCCCTTTTGGTAGGTTCAAGTTTCGAAGATTACCATTTGGCCTGTCGTCCGCTCCTGAGGTATTCCAGAGGCAAATAAGTCAATTGCTCCAAGTATTTGAAGGTGTCATATGTCACTATGATGATGTTATCATTCATGGAAAGGATGTTGCCGAACATGACCAGAGACTACATGCTGTTTTGTCAAAACTATTGCAAGCTGGATGGACATTAAATTCGGAAAAATGCGAATTTAGAAAAACTGCAGTAAAACTCCTGGGACACGTCGTTTCCAGTGATGGTATCATTCCTGATCCAGCCAAAATGGAGGCGATAGTAGGTCTGCCAAGTCCACAAAACATCACCGAACTGAAGAGATTCCTAGGAATGGTCAATTTCTTAGGCAAGTTTGTCCCAAATCTGTTCACTATAGCACAACCACTATACGAACTTTTGAGGTCTGAAAATCAATGGCTTTGGTCCATAGACCAAGACAGATCTTACAGTGAAGTGAAGAGAGCTTTATCTTGTTCGCCTGTTTTATCACTATATGATAGTCACAAGCAAACGAGGCTGTCCGTCGATTCATCGTCGTATGGCCTTGGTGCTGTCCTTTTGCAGTGCGCATCTGATGGTCAATACAAACCTGTGGCCTATGCATCACGCACACTCTCCGCAGCAGAGAAAAGGTACGCTCAGATAGAGAAGGAAGCTCTAGCCATCGCTTGGGGATGTGACAAGTTCACAAATTATATAGTTGGTAAAATGATCACCATAGAGACCGATCACAAACCACTCGTCTCTATACTTGGATACACAGACTTAGATAGTCTAACCCCACGTTTGCAGAGACTAAGAATGCGACTGATGAGATATTCCTATGAAGTTAAATATACACCAGGCAAGCAACTAATAATCGCTGATACTTTATCAAGAGCGCCCTTCAGCTGTGAGGACTCGCAGGAGCTAGCAGAAGAAATCTCGGCTTATGTTCCATCTGTAGTAGCAGAATTCCCATCATCTAATGAAAGGTTGTTGGAAATTATCATTGGCCAGTTGGAAGATAGAGTTTGCTGCGAAATATCAAGATATTGTGTTGCAGGATGGCCCCAACGTCACAAGATATCTCAAGAATGTATTCCATATTGGAAACATAGGAACAGAATAACTAAAACTGAAAACATTCTTATGAAAGATTCTCGTATTCTCATTTCGCAATGTCTGAGAGAAGACATCTTGAGTAGACTACATATCGGCCATCAAGGCATAAGTAAATGCAGATCCTTAGCGAAACAAGCAGTATGGTGGCCTGGTCTATCCACACAGCTTGAACAAATTATAAAGAACTGTTCGGTTTGCATAAAAAACCAATCTGATCCAGTTCAACCTTTAATTCCGTCAGAATTTCCAAGAAGGCCTTGGCAAATAGTAGCTACAGATCTTTTAAAGTTAAATGGAAAATGGTTCCTCATTGTACCGTTATATTGAAATAGCAAAACTTGAGAACATGACTTCAGAATCGTGTAATTACCCATCTTAAGTCAATATTTGCACCACATGGCGTTCCAGAAGTTTTAAGGAGTGACAACGGTACTCAATTCTCTCAAATCGTTGGATCCTCATATTTGCAGTTCTCTAAAGATTATGGCTTCAAGATAGTAACATCAAGCCCAAAATATGCACAAAGCAATGGTTTCATTGAGGCACAGGTGAAGAATTTCAAAGACCATTTCAAGAAATCTGATGATCCCTATAAAATGTTAATGGCACTTCGATCAACACCACTTCCGAATGGATTTAGCCCAGCTGAGCTGTTAATGGGAAGAAAATTAAGAAGCATTATCCCAATGATACCTAGTCAACTCGATCCTATTATTCCGAATTATTTCGAGGTTCTCCAAAAAGAGAAGGAGAGGAAATGTAATAAAAAAACAATTTTGATGCCCGCCATAGTGCAGTTCAATTGCCAGAACTGTCTATTGGTCAAAAAGTATGGATAGCAGATCTTCGTCAAGATGGAAGAATATCCAATGTCCACGACTCACCAAGATCTTATATGATTCAAGGAGAAAAAGGAACATACTGAAGAATTAGGAAGTTCTTACACCCACTACCTGAACTGGGTAACATTCCAAACCCTGAGAAGGAAGAACCAGAGAGGCATGAGGATGAACCTCCAACATTGGAGCCTACTCAAAGTCCTGAACGTCCTGATCAACAAAGAGTGACAGAAACCCCTAGTTCACCAGCTCTGCGTCGCAGTGGAAGAACTATTCGACCTTCAACGAGACTCAATCTTTAAGGGGGAGATGTAGAAATGGACCCTTATTATAAGCAATCCAGTATTCGCGGTAGACGATCGGATCCCGACCCCGCCTAATCGCGACTGGCGAGAGGCCCTTGTTTTTGACGTTGTGATGATTATGAGTAGTTATTGTGATTGTCACAAAGTTTAACTGAATAAAACCGCTTAAAAGGAATTTGGTGTTTTCAATAACCATACAATATCAATAACCTTATCAAGAAACAATGTAAAAGAGATAAGGACTGTGACAAGCTACTAGCGTGAGTTCTGGTGTACCGCAGGGATCACACTTGGGCCCTACGTTATTCTTCGCGTTCATTAATGATCTTACTTTTAGCTTAAAATCCTCCTTTCTGTTATATGTAGATGATCTAAAATTATTTGCTAAAGTAAACTCACAGGCGGACTTCTACAACAAGAAAACCATGTTTCTAGCTGGTGCAAAATCAATAAATGTCACTAAATATAAACAAATGTCACAAAATTTCTTTTTGCAAGAACAAGTCACGTATTGATTATGAATACCAGCTGGATGGCAATATATTGAGTGAAGTGTCTAACATACGAGACTTGGGCGTTATATTTAGCAACATTTATTATTTTGATAAACATGTTTCGCACATTGTCAGTAAAGCCAACAAAATGTTAGCCTTTATATATCGAATAGCCAGAGACTTTCAAATACCGAATGTATGTGAACAGAATAAAATTAATTCAGAAGCGATTTATTAGGTTTGTTAGCAAAAAATTTGGTTTGAGGTCTAACTATACTTATAATTTAGTACGTAATAAATTATTGTCTTTAGAACATAGAAGGGCTCTGCAAGATCTTAAAGAACTTTTTAAAATTATTCATAGTTTTTACAATGACTGCACAATAATACCTCGAATTTACTTTTACGTTCCGACATACCGCACAAGAAAATCTTTACTATTTTGGCACGACCACTACTCAACTAATTTTTCTTTGCACTCTCCTATGGTCAGAATTGTCAGAACTTACAAATTTTTAGCTCTTTCAAACACTGACATTTTTTTCTCTATATCTATATCTAGCTTTACTAAATCTGTATCACAGTACTTTTTGGATGGCTATTGTATCAAAATTGTGACACTAGCCCCTTCTTATAAGGGTATCAAACTTTATTACCTCGGATAACTCAAAAGTCGGAGAGTTCGCTCAGATATATGATAGATTAACACACAAAACACCATAGAAATACATTTAAACAATTTATTCCGTTTTAGCTATAGTTGCATTTAGCAATTAGTGGAAATTTGTGAACTTAAATTGTATATTACAATAAAATAGATCATTGCTCATGAACCGCCGTTTCGTCTCCCTGGAGGAACCGCAACCGGTGATACACAGGCGAGTAGCGGATGTTTTCGCCTGGCAGGAGATCTTCGGGGTCGATCGGATGCTTCCTCGCGAATCTACGGAAGCTCGCGCTGCACCGGCGTTTTGGAAGGTCGTGCTGTCAATTTTGCTATCGTGCTATTTTGACGTCTGTAAACACGTGAAATGCCTGTGATGTTTGCCTAGACCCTAGAGTAACAAGTGTAAATTTAAGTGCTCCGAAACCAAACCCAAATTTGGGCCGTCTCGAGTGAATAAATTTACCAAAGTTGGGCAACATACAGTTAATTTAATCGACGAGTAGGGCAAACAGAAGCCAAGAAAAGGCGTAGTCAGGTTAGTCTAGTATTTAATTCAATTGTTTATAACCTCACACTCACAACTGATAACGAGTGATAAGAATTTGGAACGCAGAAGACCTAGAACCGGGATTTGCGCGGTGACCGGATAGGCAACACATTTAACAGCCTGCTGTAAGAAGGGAAACAGCCATTGCAGAAACAAGAAAATTAATAAGGAAGAATGGACCATTTTAAGCAGTCCGGGCGGGACGGAGGAAGCGAGGAATACTCAACCGATGAGGGGAAAAGGAAGGCGGAGGAGGAGCTAGTAAATACATTCATGAAGAACAAAAAACTAACAAGAACACCAGAGAAAGTTATTAAGACCGGAAATCATGGAAAGATAATGATGACAATAGGGAAATGGTTAACATGATGAGGGAAATTATGAAGGATATTAAAGACCTGCGACGAGAACAAAATGAGTATAAAGAGGGAATGCAAAGGATAACAGAAGAGAAAAGAGAATTGAAACAAGAGCAGCGCGCATATCACAGGGAAGTAGGAGAACTAAAACAGGAAAACATTGAAATAAGAAAGGAATTAGAAGATCTAAATAAAAAATTAGAGCGATTAGACGGATAGAAAACAACTATGAACACATGGAGAAGGACAAGCGAAAGAAGAACATTGTAATAATAGGAATAAACACAAAAGCAAAAAGGGGTGACGAATTGAAAAACGAAGTAGAGCATTTCTTTAAAAAAAACCTTAAAGTTGAAGTAAAATTGAAGAAGCAAAAATAGTAAAGGACAAACACTGCATAGTAAAAATGACAAACATGTCGGATAAAATTGAAGTAATGAAGAACAAAAGCCAACTGAAAAATATGGAAGATCAAAGAAATGTTTATATAAATAGCGACTTAACGTTTAAGGAGGGGAAATTCAAAGCAAAATTAGAAAGCTGGCAATGGAAGAAAGAAAAGCAGGAAAAACAGCGAAAGTTGGCTACCAGAGATTAATGACTAATGGACAAGTCTGGAGATGGAATGAGAAAACAGAGAAATTGGTGAGGCTGGAAGAAAAAACTAGGAAAGGGAGAGGCTGGATGGATCGAATGAACGAACAAGGCAATGAAAAGGACAAGAAAACCGGTAGGCACAACGGACAGGAAAAGGGAAAACGTAGCACATGGAATGAAGCAATGAGTAAGGAAGTGCATGCAAAGGAACAAAAAGAACAAATACTAATTGGGACTTGGAACGTGAGAGGAATTTTTGTAGAGGGGGCTCTGAAGAACTTATCGAGCGAAGCAAAAAGATATAAAATGGATGTTATTGCTCTACAAGAGACCAAGTAGATCGGAAGTGAAATAATGGAGATGGGAGACTACGTACTATTCAAAAGGAGCGGAGCTACTAGAATGTTGGGGACAGGGTTTCTAATAGCGAATGGGATTAAGCATACAGTAATAAGTTTTAGACCAATAAATGAAAGGATGTGTATTATAAGGTTAAGAGGCAAGTACAGAAAGCTAACAATAATAAATGTGCATGCGCCGACTGAAGACAGTGGTGAGGAGGAGAAAGAGCAATACTATGAAATGCTAGAAGAAGAATATGAAAAAGTAGCGAATTATGATCTAAAAATAATTATAGGAGACTTCAACGCGAAGGTGGGAAGAGAGGAAAAATACAAGCCAGTGATAGGTAGCTATAGTAAGCATGACATTAGTAACGAGAACGGGGAATTATTAATCGAATTCGCAACCAGAAGTGGGCTACAAATAAGAAGTACCTGCTTCGCCCACAAGGAAGTGCACAAAGGGACATGGGTAGCGCCAAACAGAAGATCTATTAATCAAATTGACCATGTATTAATCGAAAGAAAACTAGCAAAACAAATCATAGACGTAAGAAGCTACAGAGGTGCGGAGGCAGACACGGATCACTACTTGGTAAGGGCAACGGTCAGGCAGGAGATACCAACGGTAGGTAAACCTAAATATGAAAGAAGGAAATTATATGACATACAGAGTTTGACAGAAAAGGAAATGCAAAGAAGGTACTCCCATGGAATAGAGAACCGAATGTTACATGGAGAAGAACTAAATATAGAAGAAAGATGGGAAAAAATAGAAAGTACGGTACATAAGGTGGCGGAAGACATCCTAGGAAAGGTCCAAACGACAATCAAGAATAGGTGGTTTGATGAAGATTGTAAAAATGCAGTAGACGAAAGAAGAAGGTTAAGAATGAGGATGTTACAAAATGAAACCGAGGAAAATTGGGAAAGACATAAACAACAAAAAACACTAGTAAACAGGCTATGTAGACAGAAGAAAAGGGCACACTATGCTAAAAAGGTGGAAAAATTGGAAGAAAATTATAATAGCAGAGAAATAAAAAACTTCTACAAGGAATAAGAGAAATTAAAAAGGGTTACCATACAAATAACACATTTTTTAAGGATAAAAATGGAAGGTTAATTGGGGGGAAATTGAATAGGTGGAGAGAGCACTTTAAGGAAGAACTCAACGTAAGGGAAAACGGTATGGAAATACAGAAACATCAACAAATGGGACACATAACCAAGGAGCAAGTAGAGCCGCCACCGGATCTAACTGAAGTAGAAGAAACAATAAGAAATTTAAAAAACTATAGGAGTCTCGGCAACGATGATATAAAAGGGGAAATGATCAAATATGGAGGAGAGTGCTTACACAGAGAAATACATGAACTGATAAAGGTAATATGCCATAAGCAATAATATGACAAAAGCAATAATATGTCCCATACATAAGAAGGGGGATAGAACACGTTGCGACAATTATTACAGGGGAATAGCACTAGTAGGAGTAGTCTATAAGATCTTGGCCAGAACAATCACCAATAAACTAAAAACATATGCCGAACCTAGAGTAGGAGAGTATCAGGCGGGATTCAAAAAGGATAGATCTACAACCGACCAGATTTTTTCCCTTAGAGGCATTCAATCAAGTTTTTGGGAACATAATGTGGAGTTATATTTGCTTTTCATAGACTTTATAAAAGCATACGACAGCATCATAAGAGAGCAGCTGTTCAACGCAATGACACAAATAGGCGTTCCACAAAAGATAGTCAGTCTAGTCAGAATGACACTGAAAGGTCAGAGTCCAAGGTACAAAGTCAGAACAGTTCACAGTCAACAACGGATTAAAACAGGGTGATCCAATGTCAGCACTGCTTTTTAATCTAGTATTAGAAATGGTGATCCGAGATGCAGAAATAAACAGGACCGGAACTATCTACAACAGAATGCATCAATGTCTGGCATACGCGGATGATGTGACATTAATAGCAAGGTCAGAGAGAGAACTGAAAGACATAGTAGAAAGGTTGCAGAAATCGGCAAAGAAGTACGGGCTAATAATAAACACCCAAAAAAGCAAATATATGAAAATGGGAAGAAATGGTATGGAGGAGGACCAGCTAATAGTAAAGGACGAAAACAACGAGGAATATAAATTTAAAAGTGAAGAGTGCGTCTCTTATCTAGGAGTAAGGTTTAAACAGGAAAGTGAGTGCACGGAGGAAATAAAAGCGCGAATAATAGCCGGAAGTAGAAGTGCAGCGGCAGTAAGATCGCTATTAAAATCAAAAAGTGTATCCCGGAATGTAAAGCTAAGAGTGTATAAAACGATAATAAGGCCGGCAGTGATATATGCGAGTGAGGCATGGGTATTAAATAAAAGAGACCAACTAAGGCTATGTGTGTGGGAGAGGAAAATACTAAGGGGAATATACGGTGGTAAAAAGGTGGCAGGCGAATGGCAAAGGCGGAATAACCAGGAAATACGGGAACTATATGGAGAGCCGGACATTGTGAGCGTAGTGAAATCGCGTAGGATTAGGTGGTTCGGACACATAGCGCGTATGGAAGCCGGAAGAATACCCAAGAGGTGCTATCCGGAAGAGTGGATAACAGTAGGGGCAGGGGAAGACCAAGGAGGAGGTGGATCGACTGTGTAGAGGACGACCTGAGGGACCTGAAGGTTAAGAACTGGAGACAGGAAGCCACAAATAGAAGCAAGTGGAAAAGGATCGTCAAAGAAGCCTTGGGCCTACACGGCCCGTAGCGCCAAATATATATAAACACGTGAAGAAATTAGGTTAATTGCTGTATTTCTTACCCTAATTGGACTGCTACGATTTTTACCGGGAGGCCTCGACGGCCGATGAAACGGGAGTGCGTTTTTAGCGCGATCGTCGGTCCTCGGACTGCGGGAAATCCGGGTTCCCTCGCTGCAGGATAGCCTCACTAGCCTTGGTAGTTTTCGTGCCTTGGAAATGCTATTTTCTCCGTGAACATGCCAAGTACGTAGCTAACTGTAATCTGAATTATTAGTAATAGTTTGCCTGCTTGCACAAATTCACAATTCGAGTGCGAGCTTTAAGCGATTTGAATTGAAAGAATTCGAGCTGAAACTCGAATGTTTCGACAATTGCCTGCGGGGCGAGCAAAATTAGCCTCGAGGCGGCTTAGAACGGGCTTGAGTTCAGGGATTGCTAAGTCTAATTAACGCCGGGATTATTTATAAGGGAATAGTTTGAGCTGGCGAGGTGGGTCTTCTGACGAAGGCTTCCACTTCTAGCGAACTCCAGGTTTATTAACAGGAAAGTTTTAAGTAAGCGAGGTGGGTCTTCTGACGAAGGCTTCCACTTCTAGCGAGCTTCAGGTTTATTAACAGGAAAGTTTTAAGTAAGCGAGGTGGGTCTTCTGACGAAGGCTTCCATTTCTAGCGAACTCCAGGTTCATTAACAGGAAAGTTTAAGTAAGCGAGGTGGGTCTTCTGACGAAGGCTTCCACTTCTAGCGAACTCCAGGTTTATTAACAGGAAAATTTTAAGTATGCGAGGTGGGTCTTCTGACGAAGGCTTCCACTTCTAGCGAATTCCAGGTTTATTATCAGGAAAGTTTTAAGTAAGCGAGGTGGGTCTTCTGACGAAGGCTTCCACTTCTAGCGAGCTTCAGGTTTATTAACAGGAAAGTTCTAAGTAAGCGAGGTGGGTCTTCTGACGAAGGCTTCCACTTCTAGCGAACTCCAGGTTCATTAACAGGAAAGTTTTAAGTAAGCGAGGTGGGTCTTCTGACGAAGGCTTCCACTTCTAGCGAACTCCAGGTTCATTAACAGGAAAGTTTTAAGTAAGCGAGGTGGGTCTTCTGACGAAGGCTTCTACTTCTAGCGAACTCCAGGTTTATTAACAGGAAAGTTTTAAGTATGCGAGGTGGGTCTTCTGACGAAGGCTTCCACTTCTAGCGAACTTCAGGTTCATTAACAGGAAAGTTTTAAGTAAGCGAGGTGGGTCTTCTGACGAAGGCTTCCACTTCTAGCGAGCTTCAGGTTTATTAACAGGAAAGTTCTAAGTAAGCGAGGTGGGTCTTCTGACGAAGGCTTCCACTTCTAGCGAACTCCAGGTTCATTAACAGGAAAGTTTTAAGTAAGCGAGGTGGGTCTTCTGACGAAGGCTTCCACTTCTAGCGAACTCCAGGTTTATTATCAGGAAAGTTTTAAGTAAGCGAGGTGGGTCTTCTGACGAAGGCTTCCACTTCTAGCGAGCTTCAGGTTTATTAACAGGAAAGTTTTAAGTAAGCGAGGTGGGTCTTCTGACGAAGGCTTCCACTTCTAGCGAACTCCAGGTTCATTAACAGGAAAGTTTTAAGTAAGCGAGGTGGGTCTTCTGACGAAGGCTTCCACTTCTAGCGAACTCCAGGTTCATTAACAGGAAAGTTTTAAGTAAGCGAGGTGGTCTTCTGACGAAGGCTTCCACTTCTAGCGAACTCCAGGTTTATTAACAGGAAAGTTTTAAGTATGCGAGGTGGGTCTTCTGACGAAGGCTTCCACTTCTAGCGAACTTCAGGTTTATTAACAGGAAAGTTTTAAGTAAGCGAGGTGGGTCTTCTGACGAAGGCTTCCACTTCTAGCGAACTCAGGTTCATTAACAGGAAAGTTTTAAGTAAGCGAGGTGGGTCTTCTGACGAAGGCTTCCACTTCTAGCGAACTCCAGGTTCATTAACAGGAAAGTTTTAAGTAAGCGAGGTGGGTCTTCTGACGAAGGCTTCCACTTCTAGCGAACTCCAGGTTTATTAACAGGAAAGTTTTAAGTATGCGAGGTGGGTCTTCTGACGAAGGCTTCCACTTCTAGCGAACTCCAGGTTCATTAACAGGAAAGTTTTAAGTAAGCGAGGTGGGTCTTCTGACGAAGGCTTCCACTTCTAGCGAATATCGGAAGGGAATCGGGACTTCGAGGCAGAATAATTTCTTCGGACAGGACGGGAAACAGGAAGGGGACGGGTAAACCTGAGCCAAGCTCAAGCTTCGGGTTCGGGAACTGGAATCGGAATCTGGAAAAATCTCTCTGGAGAATCTGTCTAAATGAGCTCTGCAACTGCTTTTATACGGCTTTGGATGTTCATATGTGGGGGAGGAAAAGCGCGCGGCTCGCCTTTGTGTGCCTCCCGTTATTTTTGAATGCGGCCATCGTCCACGCTCGTTATCTTCTGGGCCATTGACACGCCGTGATTTGTGATAACGCTGAGGTCGGCGACGTATAAATTTGAATAGATTATTTAATATGGGATTAACCAAATTTTTATGAAAGTTAGCGCTACAAAATTAATATTCACTTCTAGGATAGTTTGTGCTTCTAGAATAGTTTGTGGTTCCCTTTTCAAAGGATATAACTTCAATTTTAAAAAATCGCCTGCTTTTGACATGTGCAGTTTTGGTCTGATATTTTTTGCTTAAATAATATTGCTCGTAATATTGTAATGTTAGTTTTACTTACTTGTTATATATTTTTTACCTTGATTCAAAATGCACTTTTGTTTAATTAGTTTTCTCATGGATTGTACGTTCTTTTTTCTGTAGTTTATAGGTCCAAACCTATTCTTGGATGGCTGCCTCGGCAGCCTATCTGTTGGTTTGGCTGGTGTATGTACAACAAATACAATAAATACAATAAAGAATATATTGCTATGATAGCTAAAGAGCAGTCTATTTTGAAGAATAATTTAAATATAAAATTTGGTATGTCAATACAATCAACTTGGAATATTTTATAAAGATTTGCCTGTTATAATTAAACTCATTTATTGAATTTGAATTTTTATGTAAACTAAGATGATATGTATAGCACTTGAGTATTCTTTAATGGTTTTAAAAACATAAGATAATTACATGATCGGATTACATATGACAAATATTATTTTCTATTAAAATAATAAGATGCATAGGTAGAAATCAAACTATTTTAATTTGTAGAGTGCATAAATAATTGTAACTTAGAAGCTAAGCAGTTTTTGTTACCATTATTAGAAAATCAACAACTATAAAAACATAAATGTAGTTTTAATACAATTTTTCGTTTGCAATAATAAAGTAGAAATTTACCCCAATTTTATTATGTAAAGTAGTGCAAAACATTTTAAAAAGGGTTTACTAAATTAACATGGTGTAGGTATATAAAAGAGAAACAGAAACCAAAGTATAATTTGTGAAGATGAAGTTGTAGAAGAATATTGGAAGGTTATTTAGTTAGATACAATCAAGTAAAAGAAGCTAGAAGAGAATAAGATTTGAATAGAGTTATTTATTTTCATTGATACAAGTGATAAGAAGATACATAAGTAAAAAGTTACACATTGCGGAAGATGTCGATGGAGTAGGCTACTAAGAACGTGAGGAGCTTACTACGTAGGATAGCAGAGGGACTTCAGAACGTGTGAGATTCTGTTTGGTTGCGGACAACAGAGATTTTCAAAGTCGGAGCTATAAAAGAAGAATGTTAATCAAGGATCATATTGGATAGCAAACTTGCCGTGGAGCCATTGAAGCAGAGGGAACGTCTGGAAGGTGACAGTGGATTGCTGAGTTGGAGCTGGACTTTTCCTGTTAGCAGCTGGAGGTTTGACAGGTATACAACTGCTTGTCAGTGAGCAGAGCATCAAGACGGAACTGGCTGGTGGATCCAGGCTGTGGACGTTAGGAGGAGTGTTGTTTTAGGACGTCACATTGAGACAGTAGAAGTGAAAGTTATTCAGGTGGGTTTTTAGTTATCATAGTGAAGCTATATTAAATAAAAGACAACTGAAAGAGTGTAATAAATATAATCAAGTACTTACCTTAGGGCATTGAGTCAATTACATGTGAGTAGAAAGAATATTTGTCATTATTAGTTTGATTATTGTTGGAACATTATTTGAAGTGCAAGGTGACAGTTAGTGTCAGCACATATTTTAAAAGTCATCATAAAAATAAAATTTCAATTAACAAACTACTAGATTATCGAACCACCCCCTTATAAGAGTCTCAAGGCGCTATTGATATTTATAAGAGTTTGAAAATAATTTTTATTCGCAATCACATTGTAATGTGTCAATTTCATGACATGTCAACAGCTGGGAACTAGATGATTACTAAAACTAGCCGGGAAATATTACATACCTTGAAAAATATTACATACCTGAAGACTGGGTTGTTTTTATGGTAACAAAAATATTGAATGGGTTGTTTTCATGGTAACAAAAATATTTGCTACATCAAGATATCTATTATTCAGAATGCAATTGTAGTTATTTTTAAAATTAGATGATTGCGAATAAAATAGTGTACATACCACGGTGAAAAGTTTCATTCCTGTCGAGAGATTAAGTAGTTAACCGAGACGCGCAGCGTCGAGGTAACTTTATCTCGAGACAGGAATGAAACACTTTCCACCTCGGTATGTAATATACTATTTATTCGCAATCACATTGTAATGTGTCAATTTCATGACATGTCAACAGCTGGGAACTAGATGATTACTGAAACTAGCCGGGAAATTATTACATACCCCAAAAAATATTACATACCTGAAGACTGGGTTGTTTTCATAACAAAAATATTGAATGGGTTGTTTTCATGGTAACAAAAATATTTGCTACATCAAGATATCTATTATTCAGAATGCAATTGTAGTTATTTTTAAAATTAGATGATTGCGAATCATAAGAGATTCAAATATTTTTGATACGATAGGTAGTAGAGATATAGGCGGTAATTTCCTTGATCATCAATGGACCCCTTATTTTTAAACACAGGTACTATCCTTGCTATCTTTAGAGCTGTGGGAAATATATTTTTTAGACGACCACGTATGAAAGTAACATTATCGCGACAGCAGCCTACTACAAAAAGTTGACAATTTCATACACTAGCACGATATTATATCGTGCTAGTCATATCGTAACGGCACCTAAGTTATCCACATCACGCCTGCTTAATTGTGTGACAAACGTCAAAGTGACGTTTGTCACACAATTAAGCAGACCGTGATTCAAATAATACAGAGTACAGACGCTTTTGCTTTATTCGTTGCTCTGCTTCCAACAAGCTCTAATTTTGTATAATTGTACCAATAATAATATAACGATCAATTTTGCAAACGAAATAGAAACAATTCGTAAAAATAGAATTTACTTTGAGTGGTCGTCTAAAAAATAGTGTTCATAACTCGCCCGAAAGTGCAAAAATTTGTGCTCGTGTTTTAGATCCACTCGGGCTTCGCTTCGCTACGCCCTCGTTTGTCTAATCAACACTTGCACGATATTTGCTACTTTCGACGCTTGTCATGAAAATAACTATTGAGATATACACAAGTTAATTAGTTTGGTAAGAGGAGAGATGATAATATCCTTTATTTTCTTTATAATCTTTACATTTAATTCATAACAGTCGCTGCTCTCACTGTTTCTTAAGCAATTTATTCTTTCCCTAACCATGTTATGTGTCACAGATGAAAACATAAAAGGTTCATTTCTAGGATTTCCAAATCTGCCAGAAATGTACTCATCAAAAGTTGTATTGGGGCTAGGCAGTTCAGCAACATGAACAAAAAAGATATTAAATGTTTCAGCGTTCAAACTGGTTGACATATTTTTACCATTATTATTTGAATTAGACTTTATTACAGTCCACATAGCACGTTGTTTATTGGATGATGCATTGATATATCCATCATAAGCAGTTTTTTTAGCTTTTGATATTTCATGGCGATATTGTTTTTTGTATTTATTGACAACGGTTTTTGATATAAGGATAGGATTTTGTCTATTTAAAACTGTTAACAGTCTTAACCGTTCCCTCATATCTCTGAGTTCATCAGTAAACCAATTACCTGAGATAACAGATGAATGATTACTAGCTAATTTAGATTTAAGTGGAAAACATTGGTCCACAGCCTCAGCGAGCACACCAAAAAACATACTAAACTTGACTATCAACATCTCCACCAAGCCCAGTCACAAAACCCCAATCCACAGCATCAATCAAGTTATAAAATTTAAAAAGCCCCGCATCAGATATTGGTCTGTACACAACTCTAGCACTGCTTGTAGTAGGGCTCATAGATAGACTGCATTCGAGTAGAATGCCCATATGATCGGAAAGCTCACAGAGATCACACGGCTCAGCCTTAAGGCTGTCAAAGCATATATTAGTGTATATATTGTCTAAGCATGCATTGTTGCTAGTGGGAAAGCTAACGGTTTGAAACAAACCATATGAGTTTAAGAGATTGCTCAAAGAAATTACACCATGATTGCTAGCGTCCGCTGAAAAATGGACATTAAAATCTCCTGTAATAACAATGGTTTTACTAAAATCAAGGGTGTCCAGTATAGAGGTAATTCTTTCAATAAATAAATCAAAGGAACCATTGGGAGATCTATATACTGTAAGCAGTTGAAGCTTTAATGATGTAAGAGACACTCCTACAGCCTCACAGTGCAACTCCTCAGAGAAACCAGAGATGTTGAGTAAGTTGAGTTCCTGATACTCGATATTATCTTTCAAGTATATTCCGACCCCACCATGAGTTCTCGCAGACCTGCAAAAACCCACAGCTGCCCTGTAGCCACTGACACTAGTGACATTAAATTCACTTGTAACTTGTAGTGGGCCAGTGCTCATTAACACAAAAGAAATCGACATTTTTTTCCCTGAGTAGCACCTCATATTCTAGCAATTTAGTTTTTATACTTTGTACATTGGCATGCAATATCTTAATTTCCCTTTTGGGATTTTTAACACTTACTGAGTCTGTTATGTTCTTGCCCGTCGGCGCTCGAGGTTCAAAAAATGGTTGACCCATATTCCACTAGGCCAAAATTCAGAACTCATAATGGTATTTTTTAGGTCTTTCGGTATCCCAAGTTTGAAGCAAGCCATATTATTGTTTCTAGTAAGTAACCATTTTTTCACATATAGTACACTGTTCACAATTAATGTTTTGCTTTTTTAGATAGTCTAGGATGTTCTTAGTGTCAGACTTTTTCGATAACCCTGAAATAAACAGCCAGTGCAATCTTTATTAGCAACAGTAGATATAGAAACTTTTGTTAGCTCTGCAGTTAACGTTAAAGGATTCTTACATTTTTTTCTAAAAAGGAATCATATCCATTTTTCA